>WEIV01004004.1:388869-497222 GCA_013390005.1 Calyptomena viridis
CCGCTGTCCCGCCGCTTTCCCGCCGCGGCTCTGAGGGCTCCCGCTCCGCCTCCCGCAGGGATCCCCCCGCCGCCGCTGAGGAGACCCCTGCCGCCGAGGCGCCGCCCGCACACCCCATGACGGCCGACTCCTGGAGGAACCTCATCGAGCACATCGGTAAGGAGCTGTGCCCGGCCGGGCTGTCCGGCCCCCGCCGCGCTCTCGCACAACTTCGCCGCTTGTCCCGTTCCCCGCCCCGGTGGCAGCACAGCAGCCCCTAGAGGTGCCCTCAGCCCAGCCGGGCTACCTGTCCCTGAGCCTCTAAACCCACACCTGAGCCCCCAAACCCAGACCTAAACCCCCAAAGCCAGATCTAAACCCAAGCGGTGCGCGGCCGGGGGGAGCCTCGGGCGGGGTAAGTGGTTGTGCTGCGGGACCCCAACTCCTCGTTCTTGCTAGAAACCCCCCTGCTGTTCCGTAAAACATTATCGTGACCTTTTGCCATCTTTAGGGGCATCAGGTATGTGCGATGCCTGGCAGGAGATGAGTGCTGTTGCTGAGCAGCCTGACCCCCGTTCATAAGGATTACTTCTTGTATACGAAACAATCATTAAGGCTACGCCAAACTTTCTGCTAAAATATGATTTTGTGTACTCAAGAGGCATAAGACTAAAGTATTGTGTCACTCATCCTATTGGACATGAGTTGTATGCACTGGGATTTGCATCTGTTCGATGTAACAGCCACTGGCACAGCACTTGCAACAGAGGAGTGATTTTTATCATTTGTGGTCTCTAAAAAGGCAGAGTTGAGGTAATCTGGGTGGTTGTGGTGGAGAGGACTGTTATGCTTTTGCTCTTGTGGTATTTTATTTTATTTTTTTGTGGGATGCAGAAAGGACCTTGACAGCTTGTTTCTTGGTTTCCCATTCTGTCCCTGTGACATTCCTCAGAAGGATTTGGGCAATGGCAAAGTTAAACCCCATCCCGAGTCAGGGTTTGTGGTGGGAATATACAAGCTTTGTTTTTAAACAGTCCTCCTGCATTTCAGGAAATGAAACAAACATACTTGAATCTAGAAGGCAGGAATGTAGCACTTAGCATGGGAAAACTGGATAGATTATTCTCATGAGCAACAAAGCAAACCTCCCTGGCAGGAATGAGGAGATTTCTCACGCGGTCTCTGCTGTTTGGTGTCAGGTTGTGGCAGGCAAGAGTGGTTCTTGGTGTGCCTGATGCCACTGGGGCAGTGCTGGGGAAGGAGGCTGGTGTGAAACCAGCAGCTTGCCAGCATCTGTCAGACAAACCAGCTGAGTTTGGGGCCTTCTGGAGGAAAAGTGGTGAACAATTTACACAAGTTGCCAGATTTGTTACCTGCTTTTGGCTGTGTAGGTACTAATCTCCCAAGGGAGATGTGTCAAAACATTGTCAGTTTACTGGGACTGTGCAGCTAAGAGGTGAGATAAAAATAGTAAAACCAGCAGGAGTTCAAAGCAACCCAGGTGCTATATTCCTATCTATTTTTCTATGTTATATATCTGAGGGAGGCTGTGCAGAAGCTCTGCACACATCAGCGTAACCGCAAGTGGGTCTGTTGTACCTTCATGGAGGAGAAGGGTTTTGACAACCAGACAACTTATTCTCAACAGAGATGTTGCATCAAATGGCTGGAGCACACTCGCTCCCTTCCCTGCCTCCTGCCTTTGAGGCAGCAGTGGACTTCTTGCTTGAAACTGGAGCAGAGAATTTCAGAGAAAACATCTCTGGGCCTCCTGAGATTCTGCATAGCTTTCAGTGTAATAACGTTTACTTTAAGAGTGCTGCTAACTCTCTAAGGCGAGGATTTCCACAATTAGTAACTAGTTTTTCAATTACCCTCCCAGGTTTTGAGAGAGCTGGGAAGGGAGACTGTAACAGCAAAATTAAATGGAATAAACAGAAAGGGAAAAGTCTGGTACATACTATAAAAATGGTGTAACCACACCTTAGGAAGATCAGCCTTAAATGCTAAATGCAACAGATCACACCAAACTCATGCTCTGACCACAGGCTTAACCTTTAGCCTGGTCACACTAGGGACAGTTGGGACAGTAAGCAATGAAGGGAGCTTGTACAGGTCTCTGACATTTTGTACTTGTTCATTTACTAAATCATTATATAATCTGAGTCACATTCAACAGCTTCTTTCTGCACATTCAGTCACTTCCCAGATGTATTGTTGAAAGGAGAACATGTCAAAACCCTGTTCCCTAACCTTGAGTCTGTTACCTGTCCTGTGCTGTGGCCATCTCCTGCTCCATCTGAATGAGGCTTTGGCATAGCTTCTCTCCCTCTCTCTCATCTAAGTCATTTCTCTACCCACTGTAACCTCTTTACCAACATATGAATAGACCTTTGAGACCAAGACAGCAGGGATATCTTTTATCCTTGCTAGCACAACCCTCCTTCCTACTCTTCTTCCTACCCTTCTGCCTAAACATCTACCTGCTTTTCGTCTTTCTTCTGGTACCACCTTTCTGCTTTTCCCCCCAGTTGCTGTCTGAGGTAGAGCTTCAGTCCATACCTCCTTAGCTCCCTTTACCTGAGTTACCTTGCTGTCATTTCTGAGTGAGTGCTGGTGGCGGGAGCTTTTCATCAGTCAGATCTTTTCATGTCTGTATTTGCCTTTGCCTGCCACTGACGGCTCCAGAGGTCTTACCTGTTTAGTCAGTCAGTCAGGGAACCTGGAAACAAAATCAAGTTTCATTATCTGGATTTTATTTCCTCAGAGGCAAGGGGGAAATAGTCTCAAGGATCTTTTTTAAAGAGCTCCTCTCCAGATCTGCACAAGGGTCCCCATCACACAAAATATCCTCTGACTTGCAAAGCAGACCCACCAGCACAACATGGCTGTGCAGTCAACACTGCAAGTATAATTATTTACAATATGAGTAAAGTAGATTACGCTTTGGTTTCCCAGTGTGTTTTCCCTCGAGGCAGGCACTGCCCACTCTGCTGCAGGGTGTTACTTCCCAGCCTGCCCAGCTCTCCGTGGGGCAGAAGGACCCAGGGCTGTACGGCCCCAGAGCCCTCGAGCACAGGCCGAGTGCACAGGTCAGACCCACTGGAAGCAGCTCCCATTTAGCAGGCACTCCACTCCATTCCTGGAGGAGCCTTTCTGATGCTCAAGAAATCACCCTCACTGATGCTGAAAAACAAGCAGTGATGCTTAGGAAAGCCATATAAGCCTGGTTGACGCAGAGAGAAATTACATAAGTGGCAGCAGCATGCAAACTTCAGGGGAAGTCTCCTCTGCTCGGGATTGTGTAGGAAGCTAACAGAAGACTGTAAGGTTTCCTAGGCACAGCTACCCTTATTGCTATTTTAATCCAGTGTTGAACATCTTTCCAGGAGGAACAGATAACAGGATACACTTGCAGACTGCAGTAATGCTGTCCTTGTGCCTGTGCTTTCCCCCAGCATATTTCCCATATAGTTTTAGCAGTGACTAGTACAGAGGCTTGTGGAAACTGGTACAGAGTTTTAATAAGCAGCAACATCTACATTTCTGCCCTCCCTAGACAAACTCGTGACCCCGTTGTCTCTCACCTTATTACACACAAAATCTGCTTCTGAGATAAAATACTGTGAATGCATGTGACCACAAATTTTAACCACTAATGATTCAGACAAAATAAATTATGTAGGGTGGGTTTTTTTAACATCAAAGGCTTTTCTCTTTATTCATTCATGTTATACTTTGCAATTCAAGTATAAATCAAGGGAGATAATGTAAATTGTGCTTCTTCGATTTCAGTAAGGAAGGCAAGTGACTCAGAGCATGCTCATGCACTCTCATCTTTATATATCTGCTAAATTACATTTTATATTCACACAATTAAAATTCTGGGTCCTACAGATGGTTCAGAAAGAGAAATGGGACAGTTCAAAATCCTTCAGAGAGAGAAAGTATGTTCTAAAGATGGCCAAGGAATTTCAGGATTCCTACCTTTTTCATGCTGTCAGTTGAAATCAGGAGTGGAGACAAATTCTGTGCCATTTCATCCATTCCTGAAGTTAGTAGTTGAAACTCGGCAGACACCTCATGTGATTGTTGTGCTGCCAGATGGTGTGACTTCAGAGCCTGCTCCTTAGTGCTGTAGCATTCAGGTACCTTTTGAATGTTAATTTTCTATCTTCAGTCATCATAGAGACTGAGAAGGAAAAAAAAAGGAGTCTGTTGAGCAACATGTCCAAGGCTAACCACAAAGCCAATACCAAAACAAACTAGTAACTGTAGCTTGTTATCCCAAAGCTTCACCTGCCTTAACAGCAGGTCAGTGTTTGCTCATTAAGGATTTTCATGGACATCAAATTGCTCCTTTAAGTCGTTTCAACGTATGTAGTATTACTTTCCCAGACACACAGTTAAACATATATATCAACCTATCTAGCTTGTAACAGTAATATGACAGAAAATCAAGGTTTAAAAGACTTTTAAAAGCCTGGTGGATAATGAACCGCTTCTTTTAGGTCTTCTGAGTGATCATGGGTTCATCTGAGTGTGTTACTAAATGTTTTGTGAGAGCAGATTGTTGACAACACTTTAGATTTAGAAATGGCCTTCCATTTATAGTTTCCACTTCTGGCTGAAATAGGAATGCCGTAATTGGCTTTCGCTCTGCACGAAAGGGATCTCTCTCACCTCTGATGAGGTGAACTAGCACAAAGCAATTGTCCTTCCCCACAATACTTTTCTACTCTCTCATTCAGCTGTAACCTCTCAGACCTTTTATGTTCCCTCCCAGGGCTCTTGTACCAGGAATATCGAGACAAATCTACGCGTGAGGAAATTGAAACCAGGCGACTGCAGGATTCACAGACAGACCCTGAGGAGACTTCACCCAGTGAGGAAACCCCATCAGAGACAGAGCCTACCAGTGCATCTGAAAACAAAGCTCCGCCACAAATCAGCCTGCTGAGGAATTCCAACTCCAGGTTCAACTTATGGCAGGATCTTCCCGAGATCCGGAGCAGCGGTGTCCTCAGCATTCTCCAGCCAGACGAGATCAAGCTGCAGGAGGTAGTGGGGGGGAGGCGGGGTGCTTCTTAATTGTGTTGCTGCTTAAAAAAGTGAGAGTGAATTAAGTTAGATTGGCAAGATTTAAAAGCTAAAAGCTTCACAGCAGTCACAGACAAGCCTTGCCCTGCTGAGTATTTTCTGCGTTTCATTGGTTAGCACCACTCCCTCTTCTGAAACTACAGGTGTTGTTCTATATGCTGTATCTTCTATTGATGCTGGACATTACTTGTAGCAAAAAGAACTTTTCTGATTCAGCTTTTCTGATTCAGCTTTATCCCTCTTCCTTTATAAATTGCTTCTAATGTGGAGGTTTTTACAGTAGAGCTTTTGGTTCCAGTGCACAAGTCCTCTTCTGATGTTACTAGCAGGATAAATACTTTCCACTAGAAATCTTAGAAGAATTCTAACGATTAACTGTAAGGTTTTGAATATGATGGCATTAATGGAAAGAGAACACATGGAGATTGATAAATTTCCTCATATTTAGCTGTTGTTACTTGGAGTCTGTTGCAAAACAGTAACAAATAATGGCAGGTATATTTGCATTCTAGCCATACGGTGCAGTGACATCACTGTTCTGGAGTTGTGTACTATTGACTTACAGGGCTGCATCAGACAGCGAAAGGAGTGGGTGGGGGTAGCTGCTACAAGTAATGGAAACATCAGTTGCACAACAGCTTACAACTGGTTGTTATTTTGGGGGGTGTGGGGAGCCTGAGCACTCTTTATCAATGGGTAGCACTGCATTCATAGCCAGCAGTGGAGATGACAAGCCTTGTTTACTGTGTGATGTACATTATAATGGGCCTTCAGAGGCTCCATCCTGGGAGTCCAACTGTATTCCTGCGCCAGGATTGCTTCTGGTGGGATGGTTGTGGCAGTGTATCTGTTCTTCTCTGGCTCATGAGATTGTACCCAAGGTGCTGAAGAACATCTCAGGGTGTGAGCAGTGCCCCCTAAGTTTACTTGGACCTGCACAACCATGACTGATGAACACCTTGTGCATCCTGTGCCAGTCCTGGCTAAGGCTGTAACTCCACCATCACACTGGAAAGGCTCATCCTGTGCACCCCAGGGGTGTGATGGGCAGGGCTGTGCTGCTCACACCCGTAGTGGAAGGGCCCTGTGTTTATATAGAGTAGCTCAGGCTGGCAAGCACAGGCTGTTAATTAGTCAGGGTTAGGGCTGAAGGTGACTGAAATGATTTGTTGGATTTTTTTCATGTTCTTCTGCCCTGGTTATTTCCATATCAGATTCGTTCTGTTTACCTGGCAAAACATGGTACTTCCAAGAGCCAGCATTAAAAACACAATCTGGCATCTGAAAAATTACAAGCTTATCTTTTTCTTTTTGCTTCAAAATGAAGAGTTTTTTCACAGAGAAGTATTTGCTTAAAAGTGTGCATTATAGATTCCAAAGCCTGCCATTTCTCCATTTCTCTTTAGTTACATTCATTACCTGTAGGTGTTTTAAGGAAAAAAAATTTCTGTGCTGCTAAACCTCAACATTATGTGTGCTCAGTTTTCTTCTCTCTGCTTAAGTAACAAGAGAAATAAAGCAGATGGAGCATGGGACAGTGCTGCCTTAAAGAAGTGCTGTGCTTTCTCCAGTGTTAGTTTATCACAGCTGAAATTTCTTCCTGTTTGTTCTGGGATTAGCACAGTAAGAGATTATAAAATTGCTCAAAGCCAGAAAGCTGTGAAATTGGCTGAACACTGAATAGATAAAGTGGAGGATTTGCTTTGTGAGGGAAGTCAAGGACAGAAAACAAGGAGGGCTGGAGAAATCACTGAGGCAACTGAAGAGATGATGTTGAATCCAGCCTTGCTAAAAGCAAGCACTGCTTGCTCCTGCAGTGCTGGAACCTGCTCAGTTGGGTGTGAACTGTGAGCTGTACGTGAGGGCTTGATTTAGTGAATTGAAAATGTTCAGCTTCATGAAGGAGAATTGGAGAAATTTTCCTGAAGTACAGGACAGCAGAAATTATGGAATAAATATATTAGGAACAAAATCGTACCTATCTGACCCATTTTATCTTCAAAGGTGTGGTAAACACAGAGAGTAGAAGAGTTTGCAGGTCGTCAGCCAGAAAAGGTAGAACAAAAGTATTATTTAGACCACAGGGAGGAATACTGGTACAGGAATAGAAAGGTAGTAGAAGTTAACACCCCTGTTCACAGCTGAGGAAGAGAATGTCACTGGAGCTGTGATGGAGCAGGGCTTAAACAGCCAGAGAAAAAGTCACTCATCTGCTTTAATCTTCAAAGTGAAAGGATAAGAACAAGAGGAATCTGATCTTTGTTATTGGCAGAGATGGAAAATTACTGAGCAGCAAAAAAAGACACAGATATTTTTCAAGCATCAAAACAAGAAACTTGACTGGAAGAGCAATGGATTCTTGAAAAGTGTCATGGAAGGCAATTTGTTATTGTCCCTATTGGAACTAATGAGCCAGAAAATGGAGTTTCAGGAAGATAAAAGAATTCCCCAAAGCCCCAAAACCAAACCCAACCTCCTCCACCAAATCCACGTCCACCTTTCAGCAATTTCAGAAAAAAAATGTGGCAGCACGGCCCATTAGCCCTGGGAACTCAAACAGGAGTCAGACAGCAATGGCCTCTGCCACACCAGCTTTCTCCATCTGAAGCACAAGTGAGAGCAGAAGGATATGAAACAACAAGTGGAAAATGTGGCTGCAAATGCAGAAGAAGGAAGAACAAAAGTAAAAGACATGGTACAGACCACAGAGGTCAGGGAAATACAAAAATCATGTGCTACTGCAATAATTATTACAAGAGACTAAGTCATTGATAGGGTAGTTTTAATTACCCAGACATCTGATGAATATCAAACAGAGCAAAACATGAATAACCAATGGCTTCTTTTAATTCTCTAGAAAACGTAATGAAATGAGAAGAACAAGCCAAAAGAAATGCTGTTTGGGTTCTGACATGGAGTCAGTGTGGAAGGAATGACAGGCATATGTATGTAGCAGGAGGAAGAAAGGCCTAGAGAGAACACACTCCCTGTATTACATGTGATTTACATTAAAAAATTCTGTCCCCAAAGCACTAGGCTCTGAAGAGATAGCAATCCAGAGAAATGACATTTAATCAGTGAAAATTCTTTCAGCATGAGCCTAAATTAGACACTGGTATGGCCTTTTTGTGGACCGGCTCTGTGGTTTATTCCCCTTTCCTAGTTCAGTTCTCTTTCTTTCAGTCTGTCCTTGTTGTATTTGCTGTATAGTTTCTTCATTTTGACCTTTCTTGCTTGCTAACTGTATTGATTACATTATGGTTGGACTCCATCTTAGAGGCCTTTTCCAAACTAAACAATTCCATGATTTTCCTACACCCTGTTTATCTTCTTTGTTTAAGGAGATTTTGGGCTGAGTGGAACTCACCCAAAACAATTTGTGAATAAAAATAGTTTAGCAAACTATTCTCAATCTTTGAACTGAACCATTTTTGCTGAGATGTGTGAGCTTTGATACAAGTCTTTGCCAGAGATTACTTGGATTCAGGTCACTTTGGTGTTAGAAAAAGGGGCAGAGACAGACTAATCTGCACCCATGGTGTGAACTTAGATCAGAGAGCTGATGCTCTGGAAATATTCTTTTCTCAAGCAAATGTTGTGTGCACTGGTGGCACAGTCTCTGTGTGGAAAAGCACATTTGACAGGCAGGCAATCATTCTTTTTTGTTCCATTTTCACAAAAATGACCAGGAAATACTAATCTCCTTCGTTGAGTAAATCTTGGATTTCAAACCTTCAGAGAACTCTTGTGCTGGACTTACTGCACTGACCCTGTGAAGGGAAGGAGGGCTGAGAGTTGACCACAGCCAATGTTGTTTAGTCAGAACAACATCCCTCCAAGACTAGACCAGGACTCCCCCTTCTTACCTGGGTATTATGTGGAGAGCAGGGCCATCAGCAACATCAGGTACAGATATTTCCAATCTATGCAATAAAACACCAGATTGCCTCAATGGGAATTTAGCCCGAAGGATTAATCTTGTCTTTGATGACTCTTATTTTTTTCTCCTTTTTCTATCTTCTTCATTTCCTTCTTCCTTAGGCTTCACATCTGTTTTCCTTTCTCAGCCTCTCTGCCAAAACATAAGCAATGAAAATGATTAGCATAGCTTTCACATGGCTATGAGATTTCATGAAGTTAAGGACCCAGCGGACTGATGGAACAGCATTGGTCATGTTTCCAAGGAATAGTTTCAGACTCAGGGTGATAGTAAAATATCAACTGACATTTAATTCAAAATTTTTTCCAACATTTTTGCACTTCTGAGACCAAAGGCTGATGCCCTTTTTTCTAGTGACTTTCTAGATCCAGCAAAGTTCAGTTACTCCACGGGGATCATCACATCATCACATCCCATGGGTGGGTGTTTGGTGCAGTTTAGGATGTTCACAGTTCCATCCGAAATGGAAACAGCTCACTGGGATCCTTGGAGCAGGTACTTTGGATCTGCAAAGGACCAGCTGGATCTCCAAAGGAAATTAGGAAACTAGCACTTTGCACATGCTACGAACTCCCAAAAGCTTGTCCCCACCAGTGAAGATGTTCTTTACTTTCCTAACATCTCCTTTAAATCAGAACCCTGTGCACTGATATTTTCACCATGGATTTCATTATTTCTTTAGGGTTATTATTTCTTTAGGGTTTCTTTAGGGTGGCCTGCACTCTGCACCTGCCCATGGAGGTCTAGCACCCTCCACTATGGTGAGCAGCAAACACACACAAATTAATTTCTCCAAACATAAGCAGATCAGGAAGCAACCTTGGAGAGGAAGCAAATGGGCTGAAAGTTTAAAGGCTGTGGTAGAGTGGCAGATCTTGGCTCTCATGACTATCCTGCAATCAAAGTTGGCAGAAAAAAATTCCTGAAGCGTCTGGAAAGCTGCAGTGCAAAATGATTGGAGGGGTCCATCTCTGGGATATTTGGTAGGGACAGGCTGTCCCAATATGTCTCGTCTCATTCTTGGTTGTATTTTTGCCTATTTCCAGTTTTGCTCTCGTTTATCAAATAAAAAGGTCCAGTTAACACTGTAATAGTTGCTTTTGGGACCGAGCCAGTCACGTAGAAAGGGAGAGGTTCTCTCTCAGGTTCACCAGGTGCCTGGGTAGAGCTGTTGGGAGAAGTGGAGCTGATACTCCTCCACTTTCCTCATTAGGAATCTGGCCTTGAAAAAAAACCAAACCCTTGAACTGTCGGTTCCACAATCACTGTCTGAGTTCACGTCTGTCCACACCCTCTGCTCTGTCTCCCTTTTGAGGGCTGAGCCGCCTTCTCTGGTACTGGAAAGGACCACCCGTTTGACTTAACTGCCCACTGGGAATATTTCCTAGGCTACCAACCCCACAAAGAGCTGACACATCACTCCAACTGCTATTTTAGCAGCTCTGGATTGAGTAACAGTCCTTCCTTGCTGTGCCCATCCTCCCAGACCTTGGACTGCAGCAGTGTCAGGGACACAACTCAGGTCTCTACCTCAGGTTCTCCTGTGATGCACAGTGATATTTCCAGGAAAAGGCCAAAAACTGATCAGCAGAGAATTTCAAATCATTTCTTTAAAAAGAAAAAACAAACTAACAACCAAGCCACAAGACACACCCCCGGCTAATTTAGAAGATATATTAATATATGCACAGCACAAAAAATCCTGCACATACCTGCAGCTCCACTGGATGTCCCTGGCTGTAGCTGGGTCCCCGAAGCCACTGGAAGCTGTCAGAGCTCAGGGACCTGCACCTGCCCTGTCTGGCCAGCTCCCCCTCACCAGAGTGCAGCAGGGGAGCTGGGGACGGGAGGGGAGCATCAAAGCAACGTTAAATTCAAGAAAAGGAGACTTTAACTGAGCTATCAGAAGGTTCCTCTCTCAGTAGTGGCAGCATGGGCCAGCCCCAGGACAAGGAGCCCAAGATACACCTTCATCAAGAGATGTTTGAAGGATCTGTTTTCCACCCTGGTGAAGCTCTTGTGAGAATCTCCAGTTACTCTTACTTCAACTAACAGACTCAGTAGTTGAATAAATAACCACCTTTTGTATCTACCTCTGAACAAAACCAACGAAGACTCATCCAGAGAGTAAGGGAGCTCTGTGTGTTAATAGTGGACTGTCCCTGTGGCATCTACTGTAGGCAGAAGACTTTATATCTTTATCTCATTAAATTGGTTTTTATCTTTGAACCAAACCACCAATTTGTCTTTCTGCTTCCACAGACCACATCCTTGGCCTGAGGAAGCCAGGCTTTGCTCCAGAGTTTCCTCTTCTAACAGGATAAGCAAAGGCTGAAGTTTGGAGATCAGTTATAATTTATCGTAATAGTTAGGGACTATTGTGTCTTGTCCTGGTCCTCTGTGAATTGGATCAGAAAAGTGTATGGCCAAGGCTGACCAGGGAGCCTCACTTGCACAGTAACAGCTCTTGTTTCCTTTGGGTCAGGGCTGATGGTAGAGGGAGGAAATCTTTCCCCTTTAAGTCACTCTTCTGTGTAATACGTGGCAAATGCACTGTGGGCTTACCTCTCCCTGTACTCTGGGCCTGCAGGGTGGATGCAAGGGCTGTGTAATGCCATGGGTGCCTCTCTGTAGAAGTAGATGGTACCTGCTGATTTCCTTCTTTCTCTCCCAGGCCATGTTTGAGCTGGTTACTTCAGAAGCCTCATATTACAAGAGTCTGAATCTGCTGGTGTCTCACTTCATGGAGAATGAACGTCTGAAAAAGATCTTACACCCCTCCGAGGCACACATCCTCTTCTCCAATGTCCTGGATGTCATGGCTGTCAGCGAGCGGTAAGGCAATGCTGGATGGCAGTGGAAGCAATGGCTTTAGCCAACCTCAGTTGTAGAGGGATGGAAGAGCTGACTTCCTCTGGGAACTGCCTCTGAGACAGACAGGCCACGATTAATATGGGTGCTGGCTTTCTCCTGTAGCTTCCTGTTGGACCTGGAGCAGCGGGTGGAGGAGAACATCGTGATCTCGGATGTGTGCGACATTGTCTACCAGCACACAGTCAATCACTTCTCCGTGTACATCACCTACGTCTCCAACCAGACCTACCAGGAGAGAGCTTACAAGCAGCTTCTGTGAGTTCTAGTTCTTGTCGCTGAAGTATTTTGCTAAATACAGGCCACAGATTTAACTGCAATTTTGATATTTGTGAGAAAGGGTTAGATAGCACAGAAACAGGATTTCCCACTTTGCTGATTTCTCACTACAGCTATGAAAAGAAAACACAATTGAAGGCTTTGTAGTAAAGATGAGGTTATAAAATATGCAGGTAACAGAGGAAGTAAAATGAGAGCCAGTAGTTTGTAAGTGTGGGAAATATTGGTGGTGTACACAGGGCCACATGCTCGTGAAATGCATGTATTCTTAAACTGCAAGTAGAGACAAGAGGTGAAAGGCCAAGAATATAATATAGATCTCTGATTACAAAAAGAATCACTGCTTTTCCCAAGCTTTTCAGAAAAGTGTTTGACCTTCCCAAATTTGATAATTAATTCTTTTTCAGAACAACAGAATTTTCTTAAAAAGGGAAAGAAAAGCTCTTTTCTTCACACTGTGGTGTTACATTCACAGACCTAGGCCTGAGGATATAATCTAAGATATTTTTGTAGTATTTTTCAAGTTTAGCGAGTCTTTTGGTCCAGTAGGAATTCTCTGATACCAGCTTAAAACAATGAGTGCCCTACAAGCTTGTCTTTCAACAGGAGAATTAATTTTTCTTTAGTTACAATGTCCTGGATTCTTTCAGGACAGCCCATTGCACATGCTACAATGTATTTTCTGTAGCAGCAGCTGGTTCAGGGAGTATAACAATCCCTAAGCCTTCCCTTTCCCTGCTCTCCAGCTTTTGAGGAAAAAAAAAACCACTTTAAGGGGCCTGCATTGAGCTTGGCCAACTGTTCTCTCCAAAAGGAAGGTACAGCAGGGTTTCCTTCAGTCAGAGGTGAGCAGTGCAGCTGCAGAGTAGAAACAGTTTGCCTACAGACATTAGCTAAACATTGAGAAGCAAAGCAGCAATAGGCTGGATGACTTGAGTTTGAAAAGGACCTGTTGGAGACAGAGGTGTTCCTGCGTGTGAATTCAGAGGGCAGCATTTTTTTTGTCTGTGAGAATACATGAAGCAAACTGAGAAGAACAGATTCCCTTCCCCAGGCTCCCAGCTAGCACAAGAATTTTGGAGCACTGGGCTGAACTTGAAGCCTGAGGTGTGTCACAGTTCCCCCCACTGGGCTGTTCCTCAGACACATGCAGGTTAGTCACACGAGGAGCTGCTGCAGCAGGGAGAAGCACTGCCAATGGCTTCTCTTGGATGCTGTGAGGAACACACAGTGCAGATGGGTTTTGTACCATTAGCAACCTCTCTGCCTCCATGCTGTTTCTGCTAGCCAGGACTCCAGCAGTGCAAGCCTTCCTCAGGGCCCTGGGGCTGTCAGCAAGCTTTGTCTCTGACTGGGCCTTTCAAGACTGCTCTGTGCAGCCGTGTCCACAGCACAGCCATGCCCTCATCTCCTGTGAACACCACCAGGGAAGGCACAGGCATGGCCCCTGCCCTTCTCAGGCCACATGATGATTTCCACCCTCCAGCTAAGCAGCAAGGAATAGCCAAGCTTGAGCTGTTTTGTGGCTTGTCTTGTTCTCAGGACTATGTGAATTTCACCTTGTCACAGAGTTCCAACTGTGTAAAAATATATAATTATGCCTCTGACTCATTTACTTGGACACACACCCCATTCACACACACCTACGCACGCAGTGTATGCTGCTGAGCTAGATATGAACACATGTGAACACTACCATGGCTTGTACATTGGAAGTCTATTTTTCCCTCCCCCAACACTATAAATAGTTTTACATTCAAACTAAAATACACCTAGAGGCATTCAGTCCCCTCCTCCTCTCTTCTCTCCTATGGCAGATGCTGTCTCTGGGACTAAGCTGCTTTTGGGTCACCAGCCATATACCAGAGTCCCAGGCAGAGTAGCACTCCAAGTCCTTACTTTCTGTGTCTCTCCTCTCAGCCAGGACAAACCAGCTTTCCGGGAAGTGATCTCACAGCTGGAGCTGGATCCCAAGTGCAAAGGCCTGTCCTTTTCTTCCTTCCTGATTCTGCCTTTTCAGAGGATCACTCGGCTCAAGCTGTTGGTGCAGGTAGAGTTTTGCTCTTCATCACAAAGGTCGTCTGGATCACTCCTGGAATTTTCTTTTCAAGCAGCTGTGAATGGGGCTTAGATACAGCCACGATCAACCCTAGAGCTGGGTGAAGCCTTTCCACAGAGTTAGACATTCTCCACAACTACAGAAAAAAGATTTCAGTCACTCAGAGACCATCTCCAAATAAGTGTTGAATCTGCCAAGTAGCTTTTACTGAGAGAGTTGAGGAGGAACTTAGTTGAGCTGCTAGAAGGGGTAGCAACAGTCCATTAACCCATCTGCCTAATGGTTGGGATGGTGACACACAGATGCAGAATAGCTGGAGGACATAGGGAGGTTACATCATGGTGGCTTGGACCAGACTGTCAGCCATTTTCCTCCTGTGCTTTGTCAGCTTGTCTAAACACTGCTGTACAACATGCTGTTATATTTCTCTTTGCTATAAGGTCAGATGGGAACAGGTTTTAATGAGAAAGAGGAACCAAGAGGTGAGAGTCACTGTACCTCTGTCACCTCTCCTGTAATTAGGCTGATGGACAGAAGTAACTCGTAGGCTAGCAAAGACCTTTCTGTGCTCTCAGACTGGGATCAGCATTAACACATCCTTCCCTCCCCTGCAGAATATTTTGAAGAAAGTGGAAGAGAAATCTGACAGGGAATCTACTGCCCTGGATGCACATAAGGAACTGGAAACAGTAAGTTTGAATAAGTTAACTGAAGACCATTGGATTAAACCATCGTGCTCATTCAAGCACACACATCCCCATCAAAAAATTACCTACAGCCTACATTCCTTCCTGGAGCGGTCTCTTTGAATCCTGTCATTGTGTTTCAAGAACAATTTTTTTTAAGTCTGAAAGATGTACTGATGTAGCAGCAAGATGTCAGTGGCAAGGAATCCCTTGGTAACAACAGGTGTGCATGTTTGTGCCATAGGAAAGGGCAGAGAGAATGTTTTCCCTTGGGGTCTCCAGGAACACAAACTGCTTTTGCAGATACCTGAAGGTGATGGATCTCACCGAGGGGTGTAATTAGGGGCAGCAGGCAGCAAAGTACAACTGTGTCAGGTTTCCTCTGACACAGCACACTTCTTCCTCTGACCTAGAATAACAGTTTCCTAATGAAGCACCCAAACCTGCTTTTAGCCCTCTTCCCTGAAGCTGGTAGGTAGGTGTGGTGTTCAGCTGTGCTAGTTACTGCTGTGTACAAAACACCAGGAAGGCAGTGGGATGTTTCCCATCCAAGCTGTTCCTGACAATGTCAGACAGAATGATTCCATGTCTGAATGGTCTGGACATAGCTGGCAGCTATATGGGCTGGGACAAGGTGTTTCAATGCTTCTCCATCAGAAGCTTGGAATATCTCCTGACTCCTGCAGTTCAGCATAAGTATTTGAAGTTGAAAACTCTGCTTGAACATCACCTGGGCATGGAGTTGCAGCTTCTGGCTGAAACAGTAGAACAGAACAGGCTCTTGGATTTTCCCTGAGCTAGGCTAGGAGGTATATGCTTGGAGATCGCTCAGGACAAAGACAGGGACCTTAGCAATGAGGGATGTTCTGCATTAAGTTAGTGTTTGAAGAACCCCTCTGGATGCATCTGGTAGCCAATTGTTTTTCTATTGGTTGGGAGCCTGAGGAAGGTCTATTCCTGTAGAATGCAGGTGACTACAGCTGCTGATGGAAAAATGCTGGGTTTATATTCAGTTATCAGTGACTTGTGATCAGTCTGCTAACTCCTTTGCATAGTTAAACACTGATCTGTAAGTGTTTAAGCTTAGATACCTAAAATCCAGCTAGATACAGGCATCTTATTGTCTCTGTAAGTATTCTGTTTGTAAGTATCCTGTTTGACCATCCAGAGATGGTCACTGTTTCAGTTGCTGATATTCTGGTAGATTTTGAGTAGCAGAGAGAGCACAAAGTGGAGCTTATACTCCGATGTAATTTTTCTACCTTGCCAGTTCTCAAGAGAGTTGCTCCTTATGAAACAGGCAGTGGCATCTAGGTTAAGGTCCCTGTACAGGGTAGTGCCTGCACGTTGGCTGTGGTTTTTCAGTTACAAGTTTGTACTCAGAACACAGCTGGGCTCTGTATGATGAACATCTCCTTCCCTGGGACATTGCGTAGCCTTGGCATCTGGTGCTGCTTGGCAGAACCACAGCATTTGCATTTTTGAAATGAAGATGTTTGGCTTTATCCTCTTCTTGGAGATGATACCGCACATATTCCTCATTTCAAGTGTTGGGAACAGGGAAAATGAGATATATTGTGTGTCAGGATGTAGAAAACGAAGTGTTCCTTTTGCTGTGCAACCCAGAGCATTATTTTATACTGTCTGGTTCAGTAACGTGTCCTCTGATAGTCAGCTTCCACCTGTAACATCTTCTGAGTGTTTGGAGGTTTTTTCCCCTTCTCTTTTCCGGGCAGACACAGTGCTGACAGAAGAGCTTGGCTTGGTCAATTCCTGTTACAGCAGGGAACTGACCTGATCACAGTCAGGCCTTTCCATACTGTCCATCATCACTTACCTACTCAAGACCAGTGGAGGCAAACCTTTCTGCTCTCTTTTCCCAGGTGGTGAAAGCATGTAATGAAGGTGTCCGGAAGATGAGCCGAACAGAGCAGATGATCAGCATCCAGAAGAAACTGGAATTTAAGATCAAGGTATGAGCACAGCCTAGTAACGGTGTTAAAAGTAAATGAAAACTACAAAGCAAAACACTTGAAAGCTGAAAAATGCCCAGATTAAGATTTCCCTGGCATTTGAATTCATCACTGCATTTATGCATTATGTACAGTCTCTAATTACCTGTTGCTAATCTATTTTGGCTCCACTGAGGGAACAACTGAATCAATATTTTTGTGGTGGCTTGTGGACAGTATCTTTTCCTCCCTTCTAGTCTGTGCCCATCATCTCTCACTCCCGCTGGCTGCTGAAGCAGGGGGAACTGCAGCAAATGAATGGTCCAAAGACATCACGAACGCTTCGCACCAAGAAGCTCTTCAGAGAAATCTACCTGTTTCTGTTCAATGATCTGCTGGTGATTTGCCGGCAAATTCCTGGGTGAGTGCAAAATTCGGGTAGCACACAGGACACTTCACTAGTCCTATTTGCCCCTGGGTTTATCCAAGATGTGATGCCATGACACTGTCCTGTGCCCCAGACACACAGCCTGACCTGTACACCTCCCTCCAGCAGTCACCTTGCCTTTGAGCACAGCTGACTCTTCATGGGTGGCACAGCTCTCTCTTGCTGAAAATTTATGGAGAACAGAAGTTAAACAGATCCTAGGCCAGGTCTTCCAGCAGGTTAAGCAAGTTTCTGCAGAGTGGCAGTGAGTTACATCGACTGGTGGGCTGACCCAAGAGGCCTGTTCTTCCTGTCAAAAACTGATTTTTGACTCATCACTGCCTGAAGAACAGCTCATATTTAGTCAGTTAAACCTCTAACAAAGCAGACTAGAAAGTCTGAGCCACAGGGAGGGGTATAAATTTAGGCCTGAGGGCAGCGGTTTTATGTGACATGGTGTAACCTACCTCAGGAGGAGGAGGAGGGTGCCCTCATGCTGAGAACTGAGTGTTGTGCAAGCAGACACTGGTGAAGCACAGCAGCAGAGAACAGCACACTCTTTGTGGCATGAACCAGACCCACTGGTGGGGAGCATCTTGCCTGTCCAACGTTCCTAATAAACATGTCGCCGCAGCGTCTGTACACTGGGAAATGTTTTGCTTCTGTGGCAACTTGTATCCAGAAAACACAGAGGCATTTTACAAATAGGAACAAATTAAGCCTCACGGTCCCCTTTGAGGAAGCACCATCTGTGTTTTGTACATGGGGAGCTCAGAGCAAGCAACTTGTTCCAGGCCATGCGGGATGCCTAGGGCAGAGCAAGGAGAGGGTTTCTTGCTTTGTGGTGGGTTTTCATAGCCACCCGCCCATCCCTTCCCACAGCAGGACATCTTTTTTCCTCCTGCCATGCAGTGGTTCCTGGTCTGTGTCCTCAGTACAGTTCTGGGTGGCTGAAGCTAAAGTCTCCTGGGATAACCACATTTTTTCCTAATCTCCTCTCTAACCTCTCCCAGGGACAAGTACCAAGTGTTTGACTCTGCTCCCCGAGGGCTTCTTCGGGTAGAGGAGTTGGAAGATCAGGGGCAGAGTTTGGCCAATGTCTTCATCTTGAGGCTGCTGGAGAATGCAGATGACCGGGAGGCCAGCTACATGCTGAAGGCATCATCCCAGTGAGTACAGGCAGCCTGCCAGCACTCCCCTACACCCTGCCTGCATGGGGACCGGCTTTCCAGGGAGGGATCCCACTGCTGCAGCTGGGCTGGCCCTACCAACCTCTCTGCCCAGCATCCCTGTCCCGAGGCTGCCTTTGTCCTCTTCTCCTGAAAAGCACTGGTGAACCAGGCAGGTTTCTTTCCTGTAGGGCCTCTTTGTGGCACCCAGGGTGGAGGAGGGACAGGCAGTTTCTGGTTTGGGACAGAGAGGTCAGAAATCAGCCCAGGCACAGGGGCCCAGCTGATTCACAGCCTGCAGCATATTCAGGAAGTAAAAACGAGCAGGGTGTACACTGGCACACTCCAACAGCTTCACTGGCTCACAAGGATCTTGGCCGTGCCTGATCAGCCCTGTGAAGCAAAGTGTCTCCTGCTTGTAGGTGAGGGTGGGACAAGAGGATGTTTCCTTGTGCCTCCACAGCTGATGCTGATCTTGTGCAGCCCTTCTGCTGCTGGGGACCTCCTTGTCTCCCTGGGTACAGGTTTTTTGGCTCACTGATTTTTCACTTCAGGCTCCAACAAGCTCAGATTGGGCAAATGATTCAGCTGTGCTAGCACAGACCCGACTGTTTTGGAGTGCAGGGCCCAGCTTTCTCACTGACCTGAGCATTACCAGGCCCATGTTTTCTAGGCATAGCATCTGTCCCACCAGCTAAACAGCTCCTAGAGCCGATGCACACCTGCAGCTTGATGTTCCCTGCTGTCAGTGGGCTGGTGTTCATCATCCATATTCCTAAATGAGCAGCAGCCTCAGGCCTGCACCCTGACCTGCTCAGCACAGCGCAGCACTGGCATGAGGGCCCAGCACAGGGAGCAACTGCACCTTCTCCCCAGACGTGCGGCTGCAGGTCTCCTGTGCTGAAAATAGAGATGTCAGTCACGTTATGCAGGGCAAGCGCACATCTGACGTCTGTGAGGCTTGTCTGTGCACAGAACAATAAACCAGGCCAGGGTTTGCCTCAGCTCAGGGGAGGCAGTCGCAGGTCTGCATCCTGTCCTCCCTTCTAGGTGACCACAGCACGTATATGATCCAGAACGTGACTTGCCAACAGGTTTTGAGCACTGAAATGTGACATAGCAACTGCTGAACGCTGCTGTTCCAGAGCTGATGGGATGATGGGGGCAGTACCAGGCATAGACTGGAAGACTAAAGAATTAGAAGGGATAAGTAGGTGGCAGAGACTTCTGCATCTGTTCCACAGCTCTGAACCTGTACAGCAACAATGACCTGCTTGGTGGCAGCTTGCAGCTAATGCCTGGGTGGGCTCTGCCAGGAGCTGGCAGTTTATTTGGAGAGCTGGTTGCAAGGATAGGACTGGAGCACAGGTGGGTTCCTTGCAGGCCAAGAGGAGCTGAGCGTTGTGGGCAGGATCCAAAGAGCCCTGTAAGGAGTTGTGTAAGGGCCAGCCTTTAGACAAGACACAAGTATGGCAAGCCCCTGGGTTTGATCTCCCCTCCATGCACAAGGCCATTATCCTGCATGTCTTCATCACACCATGAGAGTGTTTCCACTGGTCCTTGGCATTGTACTTCATCCTTGAAGGTATTCCAAGCCCCACAGATCAGCCTGCCAACACTTGTCCTTTATGTCTCCCCTTCAGGCCCCTCTCCTCCCAGAGGACACTCTGGTGGCTTTAGATATGTGTTGAGTTCAGGCTTTAAAACTGCCTGAGGAGAAAGTTCTGGCTCCCTCGGAGCCGGGAGCAAAGCTGAGCCTCTGGGCAGGAGCTGGAGCCTGTGAAGACAAACTGCCCTGTTTCCAAGTCAGGCTGAGGGAAGCCTTGAGGGGCTTCTCTAGCACCTGTGGGGTGTTCACCCTCCTGCTGCAGGCCGAGGTTGTGCAGCATGCTGTGTCTGGCAGTGTGTTCACACAGGTCTGTCTCATCCTCTGCCAAGTGAGTGGTACCCTTGGTGTGGTGCAGTGTTTGTCTGCAAGGGAATTAGTCAGCTCTGCCCTTTAAATGTTCCTGCACACCAGCTGCGGGAATAAATGGTTTCTGTCCTGCTTATCTCCAGGAAAAACTGCTCCTGCTGACCAGCCTAGCCAGGAGCTGCCTTTGCTTGTTAGATCTCAGGGAACGCCAGGCCCCCACCCTGCTGTGCTGGCTCCCAGCAGCTGTGCTGCTCCCCAGAGGGGAACCCTGCTGCCTGTGGGGACAGCCAGGGCTGTGCAGCAGGGCCCAGAGCACCGTGTGACATCCCAACCAGCCTGTGCAGGAGTGGGGCTCAGCATCACCACTGAGTCCAGGACCCCAGAGGGGCAGGCAGGAAAAGGCTGGGAGGAGGAATTCAGAGCCTGGGGATGGCTGGGCAGAGGAGCTGGAGTACCTACACCCGTCTCACGCTCACCACCTTTGTCACCCCTGTCCAGGAGTGAAATGAAGCGCTGGATGATTTCACTGGCCCCAAACCGGAGAACCAAATTTGTTTCATTTACATCCAGACTTGTTGGTAAGAGACACAGCATGGGAGCCAGGAACTCTTCACCCCTATTCAGGGCACCTTATTCTGCCTGATCTCAGTCCAGCCACATACCTGGGGCTTCTGCCAAAGCTGAACCCTCTCCCTGGGCTCCCCTTGTGTCCCTGCCCTCCATACTTGCTTGTCTCTGAGCCTGGCCCTGACCTTGCCCCCCCTCCAACGTGGGCTGGGCTGCACCAGCACTTTCCCTCCCACCCATGGCTGGCACTGTGGTGGTGATGTGCACCTGACTTCCTTCCCATAGAGCTGCCCACCTGATCCCTTTGGCCTCCACAGGGTTCCTTACCAGATTAGAGGGACCATGTGCAGAGCTCGTGGTGCTACATCCACCCGAGCCATGCTGTTGGGCAGTGGGCTCCATCCTCCATTCCAATCCATCCCTCACACTCACCCTGTTTCCTGGCAGACTGCCCGCAAATCCAGTGTGTCCACCCGTACGTGGCCCAGCAGCCCGACGAGCTGTCCTTGGAACTGGCTGATGTCCTCAACATCCTGGACAAGACAGACGATGGTACGGGGGACAGGATGGGGATGGGCCAGGAGCCCCTGTGGAAGGGTGGGCTTCGCTCCAGCAGGTGGCTGTGAGTCTCTTCCTCCAGCCAGGGAGAGATCCCAGCACTGGCATCACAGCTGAGGGAGGTCACAGCAGGAGAAGGGAGTTACTGCCTTCTCCTAACACTCAGCCAATCCAGGCTTGCCTTAAGCTGTGGCAACACTGGCACAGCCACCCCAGCTGTGGGCCACGGTAGGGTGGGCACAGCCACCCCAGATGCAACCCAGAGCTGCTCTTACCTTGATGATGCTTCACAGCCACCTAGTCCTGCTTTCTGGGGCGCCTTTGCAGCTGGTGGTCTCAGTCACAGCGGGTCTCTGCTGGGGATCACTCCTGTAGCTTCAGGGGCTGTGGAGGCACTCGGTGCCTGCTTTCTGCTGGCATCCCTCGAGCCAGTTGTCCACACACTGTGCTGCTCAGGAGAGAGGGCCTCCTTGCTGGATGGACAAACTGGGTCTGCTCCAGCACAGGCCTCTGAGCGGCTTCCAGAAAGCTGTGTCAGCTCCTCAGCTCGATAGGCTCTTTCCAGCACAACTGTCCCAGCACAGGAGCAAGGGCCTTCCCCACTTATGCCCCCACTTATGTCTCTGCTCAGGCTGGATATTTGGGGAGCGTCTTCACGACCAGGAGAGGGGCTGGTTCCCCAGTTCTATTGGGGAGGAGATCCTGAACCCCAAAATTCGAGCCCAGAACCTGAAGGAGTGTTTCCGGGTGCACAAGTCAGATGACAGTCAGAGAAGGAAACTGGGCAGCAGAAACCGCCAGTGATTGCCGGAATCCTTGAGCATCTGGAGTGCCTCTGGGAGAGGAGCAGGAGAGAGAGGCTGGCAGCTTGGAAGAGCTGGCAGCTGTGGGACATGGTGGGGGACGAGGCACACGCGCCCATGAACAACTAGACTGCCGTTCCTGGGTCCCCTGCAGCACTGATCTTTTCCTAGAGATGAGTGCTTTCAACTGTAAAATAACCCTTTTCCAGGTGTTCTGTAAAGCCCCAAAGAGCACGAGCCCAATGGACACTGTCTGAAGGCCACCAGGTGCTGGCCAGCTGAGCCCCATTCCTTGCACACATGTTGGCTGGGGCTGGCTCAGGCCATTTGGGAAAGGCACATGGCCACCAACTTTACTGAGCAATTAATGTTGCCCAGTTTGAGCACTTAGAGCTCATTGCTACCTTCCGAGTCAGGGGAGCTCTGAACAGCCTCTCTCAGGGGTAGGAACTGAAGCTGAAGAACTGTGTCGCTGCCTCTTGGAGCCCTTCGGCAACAGGCTGGGACGAGCCCCAGGAACTCCACCTGCCCAGTCCTGAGGAGAAGCTGCTGGGCCCATTCCCACAGGCAGACCCTCAATCTGCTTCCAGTCAAATGCTCTGCAGTGCTCCACACTCAGTCCTGCTCCACCAGCAGCCCGACCTCACCAGCCCGGACCCACCTCTCTGCCTGCCTGATGGCCTGGAAGCACACCTGGGCTCTGCCCCATGGCTCGGCCCCTCTTCCACAGCACACCTCCCTCCACACGGCCCCTGCAGAACCCTGGCAACGTGGCCTTTCCCGGTTGGTCTGTGCTGCTCCCTGCCGAGGCAGAGCAGGGTGGCCGTGCCAGCATCTCCGTGCACATCACCATGAACCACGGGAGCACAGCAAACCGGGGCTGCCACGCAGCAGGGAGAGACCTTCCCCGGGAGCTGTTAGCTCACGTGCTGTGGGAGGCCCAGCGATCGCTGCCTGCATGCTTGTAACCCCCAGCCTCCCTGCACAGGCTCACCTCCGTGTACATAGCAAATCCTGTCGCCAGCAGAGCCGGACCATCACTCCTGCCAGCTGTGGCACTGAGCATCGCATGAAGCCCAGGGCACAGCACTGAGAGCAGCCAGGGCAGGGGATGGACCCACAGCAGGCCCAGTTCAACAGCATCACATGTGGCTGCAGTCAAGGGCCTCTCAGCTACAGGCTGGTCCCGAGCTGTGACCAGCATCCATTGGAAAAATCAATTGACACCTTTCTGGAACGCTGCAAAGGATTGTCTTCCTGGCACTGTGGCCTGCATTCGTGGATGCTCCAGCAGTGCCACAGCTGTGCTGGGAAAGGGGATGGAGAAGAGCTGCCTGCCCACAGAGCCACACACCAGCCACGTGCATGGAGAGGAGCGGCACAGCCATGCCAGCAGCATGAGGGGGAAGCTGCTGAAGGGAGGATCTTGAGCAGGTCTTTGGACCACGTGGGGCCCTGATTACACACAGGGTGTGCAGACACAGCTGAGGAGGGGCCAGGGGTCCTTAGGGGTGTCACCACAGCCCTGGTACAGCCAGCCCAGAGCCAGTCCCCAGGACCAAACTGCTGGGAGCCACACAAGTGAAGAGACAAAAGGCATTCCCCACTCAGGCCCAGCTCAGTGCCACCACATTACCACATGATGACAGCCAGCAGGGCTGTGCTGTCCTAGCCACCTGTGGCACCGTTGCAGAGGGCCCCATGGCAGCTCACACCAGCCAGAGGCTCCCGGTCATGGGCCAGTGCCCAGCCCAAGCTGGGGCCAGGAAGGACCTGCAGCCTCTAGTCTGGTGCACTGGGCTGATTTAATGGGGACACCCCCAAGCCAGGGCCCCTCCAGTGCCACCCCACAGTCAGCTGAGACAACCAAACCTCCTGCTCAGGGTCCAGACCTTGCAGCAGCCACAAATGTACTAGTGCAAACCCCAGAGGAGCTCCAGCTTTAGGAAGCTGTTAAAATTACCTGAGAAATAATCACATCCCAGATCCTCCAGACTTGCAGCCCAGCAGTCAGCCCAGCCCAGGCACTGCAGCCCTACATGCCCACCTGGCGTGTTTCTCATAGCATAGAAAGGCTCCCACACTCATCAGAAACAGCTCTTTCACTAGTTCCCCAGTGCCAGGACACCAGGTCCTCACTGGATCTCTCCAGGGAGAGGGGCTGCTCAGCCCTGGGATGGCTCTGGCCCCTCCTGCTCTGTTGTGACTCTGTAGGACTAAAGATCCCAGGCACAGGCTGTGCCGTTTTCAGGCACCAAGTGGCATCCAGTGTTATTTCCTCAGACCCAGCCCTGCACGCCCCCGTTTCAGTGGTCTTGTGTTGTACAGGGCCCACAGGCATGGGCTGGAGCCCCCCAGCCCCTGCCAGGCTGCCTCAGCAAACTGAGGGGAACTTCTTGTTGTCTTGTTTTTCTGTGTGATGAAATGTAGCTGAGCAAGCCAGCGCCAAAACAACTCGTGTGTGTCTCCTTCCTCGCACCCTTAACTGATCACTCACCTCCTCTCCAGTCCCCTCCAGTGTGGTTGGTGGGGGGCAACTGGCCCAAATGCAGGGGGTGGAAGTGGGGTCGAACATGAACAAGGGGTGGTTTACACCAATGAATAACCCTTCCCAAGGAAAGCTGTGCAGGGCGAGGCCCAACACCATTACCCTCACCCAGGCTAGACCCAAAAAGGCCCCTTTGAGCTTGCAGCACAAAGCCACACGCTGCCACAGGTCCCTCCTGACTGGGGGTGACAGGGCACGTCGTGGTCAAGCCTGCCAGGTGTGGGTGCTCCCAGGAGAGATGCACTCTAAGAGCAAAAAGCACTCGGGTAGAACCTGGCTGCTCAGCACGGGGCCTGGAGTGCTCTTTGCTGTATCTGTGGCAGCATTTCTCCCAGGGCCCCAGGCAGACAGGGCACAGGAGCAGGCACGGGCTGTAGACAGGCTGGTTGTGTAACAGAAAAATCTTTTATTGAGTTCAGGAGGCCGAGAACTTTCTCAGAGTGATGACGACCAAGGCCACGAGCACAGACGTACCCAGGAGGGAGGCGATGACAATGGCACCAATAGCTCCAGGCCCCAGTGAGCCTGCAGGGACAGAGAACAAGGTGTGAGGTCAGCAGAGCCAGTGGGCCCCAGATGGGAAGGGCTGCAGGGACCACCTCACACCCACGCATCCCCAGCCACAGGGTCACACTCCTGCCTCAGAGCTGCACTGCCCATGGTGGGCAGCCCTGTCCCATGTCCCCATGCAGCCAAGTGTGGTCCTGTGCCCCAGCAGCGCTGGACCTTTGGGCAGGGGGCTGTAGCCAGCCACTGTCACCTCAGCCACGTCCTGGTGACAAGGACAGCTGCCACAAAGTGGGTCTGTGGCACTCGGCTTTCCTGTTAACACCCACAGAGTCCTTTGCCTGTGGCAGAACTGCATCCCAACAGGTTTTGCTGTTGGTCAGGAGCCAGGAAAGGCACTCACACTCCGTTTAAGGAGTTCCAGGCACATTCTGCCCTGGAGAGCCCTGCCTGTGCTCAGGGCACTTTCTGCAGGTGCCTGGGCCAAGAGGAAAGGTCTTGGAGCCGCTCTGAGGCTGGCAAGTGCTCCACAGTGCAGGCTTTTCAGCAGGGACATTTCCCTGAGCAGGAGATAGTGGGGACTGGGACTACAGAGCAGCCAGCTCTGGGGGCTTCAACACCTCCTGGGAAGTGACAGGCCCACAGACAGCCAATCCAGTGTGACACCCCAGGCCGCTGGGAGAGGGAGCCACGGGCAGCCCCTGGCACAGACACCTACCGTCCCCAGTGTCCAGGCGGTGCAGGTGGGTGGTGTCCTCGGGCTCCAGCTCGGAGGTGTACGGGGGGAAGGCGGTGGCATCTGACAGCCGGGCTGTGGTGGTGGCAGCGTCGAAGGGACCGGCTCCGGAGGGCAGCTCGGGCGGCTCGTTCCAGAGGGTGGGGACCGGGCCCTGTGGGTACTCTGCTGGGAGACAAACACCCACGGGTACGGGGAGCCCAGTCAGGCTGCTGGTGACAACCACAGCTCAGCAGGTCCCTTGGGCTCCAGCTGCCTGGCAGCTGCCAACAGTTGGGTGCAGGGTGACCTGAGGGCTGAGAAACCTGGTGGGGCAGAGCCCTTCTCCAGGAAGGCTCCACCTCCATTCCACACCCAGAGCAATGCCCGTGCCCCTGGGTGATACCACTGGCACAGGCTTTTGGGCCAGGCTGGTCTCTACACGGCACACACAGGACAACAGGGCAACCTTTGCTCATGCACAAACAGGCCCTCCATGAACATCCACAGTTGGTTTGCTTGTGGATACCCATGGGCTGGGAGGGGCTGCCACATGCCTGCAACAAGGTAGAGGCCACCTGTGCCCACACAGTGCAGGATGGCAGAGGTGCTGGCACAGTAGAGGACATGGCTCCCCCACACAGGACCCCAGAGCCTTAATTTCCCTCTCCTGCACCTCCTCACTGTGCTGGGAGATGAAAGCCAGGCCGGGCTCTGTTTGATGTTACCACTCGTCTCCTGTTATTCCTTCCTGCCGTGGGTCAGGGACCAAACCAGAGAGCCCTCCCTGTCTGTGTGTGGCTCAGCCGAGTGCTCCCCGTCAATGCCCAGCTTGTTCAGGTGGGCCCTGGCAGGAGCAGGAGACATTCCACAGCTCCCTGCTGAAACCACTGGGAATGTTGCACTGAAATGGGGAAAAAAAGTGGTGGGGGAAAAAAATGAACATCCATGGCCACCTTTCCTGCCTGTACAAACCCACTGAGAACTTACTGTAGGGTTTGCATCAAAGATTAGCTCCCACCATTCCCAGAGCTATTCCAGGCTGTCCACAGTCTTGGGAACACAAGGTTCTAAACTAGTTTTGAAAGCCCTTTCTACAGCCAGAAAAGCTACAGGATGTTCAGTGAGGCAGCTGCCAGGTTTAACTCTGGCCCAACGAGCACTGTCAGAGACAAGTTCCCAGTCTGTGGCCAGGCAGGGACACCAGCACACTCTGGGACAGTGTTCCAGTGAATACATGTCCTCACACACTTAGTACATCCATGGCCACTACACCAGAGGTGGCATCTCAGCTCCGCAGCACAGGCACACAGAGGTTTGTGTTCCACAGAAACACGTGAGCCCTTCCCAACCTGTGCTGCAAAACAAGCAGCAGAGCTGAAGACTCACATCCCATCCAGAGGCTCTTCCAAGAAGTGCCATTTCCATTGGATCTCTTTACATAAATCCTGTGGTATCACTACCAGAGGATGGAAGGAGGAGGAAATACAGCATTCAGTGAGTGAATATAGTTAAAACAACAGGGAGAGGAACTGAGCAAAGCTGAGCTATTTAGTTGGCAACAGTGGCATGGGAAAGCTGTTGGTTTAGGAACAGGCCAAACATATGAAATTCTTTTGAAGCCCTGGTTCCAAGCTGCTTTTGCAAGAGGAGAAACTCCACACAGGAGAGCCACAGTCCAGCTACGACCTTGCTGACTGTGTCAACAACTCCAGGGCCAGCACCAGCACTGCCACTGTCCCCACCTGGCAGAGGATCCTGGCTGGGAGCATGGCATTGCTGCCTTTCCCAAGAATGTTTTTTCTCTCCAGAGCTGGGAGTACCCCTCACATCTGACCAGGGACAGGCATGAGCTCAGATGATCTATACCAGATGCAGGCACCATCCCCCTGGATGTAGGACCTGGACAGGGTCTTCCCAGCTCCCTATTCTCAAAGGAGTGAGGAGAGAGCACCACCCCAGCCCCAGTGCAAAGGCTCTTTATGTAACCAGACCCACAGGTCCCAGAAAGTCTCTCTTGTCCCCAGTGCATCTAATTCCTGAAAAATTTATTGCAGCTCTCTTTAAGTAGGGCACAGAGCTTATTTTTGATAGCCAAGTACAGAGGAAACTGTCTAATTTGTTTATGATCGCTATGATTTTTTGAAGACCTGGATGCTGCTGTATTTTGTTAATTCCCCTCATCAGTTCACCCTCACGGAAGGGGCAGAGTGTGCTAAACATGCGTCTTCTGTCCGAGTTCCTGTGGTTTTACCTCAACGGTGCTTCAGCCCAGGCAAACACAACCCCTTTCAGTCGGGTCTGGTGCCTCACAAACAGGGCTCTCAGCTCAGAGGCAGCAGCAGAGTCGTGCACAGGCATAAAGCGAAATACCCACAGCTGAATGTCACCAGGAGCCAGGGCCTGCTGCTGGTCCCCTCCTGGGTTCCTGCTGGAGGAGATGCCCAGAGTCCTGCCACGGGCACAAAGGTGAGGGAACACAACCCCCCTACCCCAGAGAATGCTGCCAGCAGGCAGGTCCCTCCAGAGCCGACTGCTGCAGCCTGTGACACCACCTGCTCACAGCCAGCACTTTTCTTTCCATGGCTCACCTTCGATTTTCCTTCCTAAACCAACAGCTCATGTCCTCACATGCCTCCATTCCTGCCTGGCTGAGAAGTCCAAGCATCCACCCAACCACCCTCACGCTTCCAGCAGGTTTCTTCAAGAAGCACAAGTGTCACACCTGGTCCCCTGGCAGTCCCCTGGCGTGTCAGCCCCGCTGCTGCTGCTGCCACCTGGGAGCAGCAGATCTCTAATGCCACACTCCCATTGCAATCCTCTGGTGAAAGCAAGAAAGGCAAGGGGGAAGGACAGAGCTTGTGTCAGGTGACAAAACCCACCACACACACACTATTAATGAGGTCTCACATGTCTCCAAGTGAGACATGAGGGCCTTTTCCAGTCGCCTGTTGGATGGAGTCTGGACTGGCTCTAAATACAGGCATGAGACCCAACTGAGGAGGTTCAGTTCTCTGCTCCAATGCCCACGTTCTGCAGGACTACCACAAAGCCCCTCTTCTCTTCCTGGGCTCAGTTTCTCTGTGCACAGGCAGGAGACCAGGACTACATGGAAAGCAGCCCCATCACAGCCAGGCCCACACCCCCACCCAGTTACTGTCACCCTGAGGGAACGAGGGGGACATGGTCTGTGAGCCTGAGCAAACACCTCAGAGACAGCTCCAGGCCAAGCAAAAGCCTTCCCATGGGAAGGGGAAGTTACAGGAGAGCTCCAGACCTGGGACAGGGAACAGCATTTCTCAATTGTGAAAACACCCAAACACGCTGCCATCTCAGTGATGGCAACTAAGGGTTGGAACTAAGGACTGGAAACCAGATATTGAAAACAAGGCTTTCCTGTTCACCCAAGAGCTTTGCAGAAATAAAGAACTAGCAAGACACATGCTCATATCCTCCATCATAAGACCAGCTGTTTAACACATGGGTGAGAGCGGCAGCCGCTTCACATCCTCATCCCTGAGGGCACTCACCAAGTGACCAATGCTCTTCCTCACACAAGCTGGTTTCAGCACCTCATCATCCCCACCCTCTGCCTCAGCCAGGAGTCAATACCACTGTCAGTAATTTATTAGGAGTGTTGCTACAGAGCAAGTAATGGCCTACAGAGTCCTGCTCTAAATCTGGACAGACCTATTGGAACAATCAGATCTTTTCCAGAAATTTGCCTGACAAAACCTATTATTTACTGCTACTCACGTTCTAGTACTTGAGCTTTAAAAACTTCCTAATGATCTTTTAGTCTCCTACAGCTGAGAATGAAGACACAAGATACTACAGGTCTCCTGTGGGTTTTCTTTCAGCCCATCTGCCCTGCTGCTTTTTCCCCACATACTCATTTCTGATGTGCCATTACAGTACAGCGTATTTCCATGTTAGCTTAAAACAAAGAAACGAGCCTCCATGTGAATTTAGATATCGAATACACTGACAATTCAGAAGCCCACACCTTGCAAAGGCCTTTTACTAAATTCCACTTCGCTTGGAGCTGTGAATCCATTATAGGAATTGAAACTGGCTTTGCTTATAGAAAAAAAAAAATCCTCTCTTCACAATCCTCCTGTGCTCTAGGGCTATGTGCCACTCGGGTTTGGAGGAAGCAGAGAAAATTGGGTCTGTCAAATGTCCCTGAGGTGCTGGTTCCTGTTGCACTGACACGATGGGGACAAAGGTTAAAGACACAGTCAGCTGTTTCCCCCTCTTTGACAAACGGGCTGTTGGAAGGAGCTCAGTAACCTGGAGAAGTTCACGCTTTCTCCAGTCACAGAGCCCTGACCGTGCTGTCCAGGGAGCCAGACGGGCTGGGCAAGCAGCCACACCAAGGTGCACAACCCACCAGCCCCCCAAGAGTGCTCTGCCTGCTACATCCAGATGGGAACCTCAGCTGCCAGCAGGGTCCTTCACACCTCGCTCAACTCCTGAGCGCTCACCCAAGGCCTCTGGCAACAGGCAGCCCCGAGTCCCTGCTGTGATACAGTGACATCCAACGACACAGGGAAGACTTATTCTGGATGCAGGGCCTGCACGGTCGGCACCAGCTGCAGCCCCTCTCCTGCTCCTGCCCGCCCTGGAGGGCTCTGTGGAGAGCCCGGGGTGCTGAGACAGGAGGGCAGGGGCTGCTGAACTCTGAGACCAGCAACGGGCTGTCCAGCCCCAGGTGGCCCTGGCGGGCACAGGGCCAGGGCAGGGATGAAAGAGGCCTTCAAGCAGGAGCACAAAGGGCAGCCTGTGCCGGGCAAGCGCTGCAGCTCCGGTGTGGAGCAGCACGGAGCGCTGCGGTTCTGGGGAATGGTGAGTAAACTTGTTTACAGAAAGGCAGGGCCGTGCGTGCACCGAGACCTCAGGGCTGTCTGTGTGCCCTTCCCCTCTCTGTCTGCACCAGGCAGGAAATTTCCTTTTCTAAAGGAGGAAAAAGCAGAAAAAATTCCACTGTGAGCTAAAAGCGCCTGCACTGGGGATGGGAACTCTCCATGGCTCATGCAGCACAGAATCCCTCTGCTCCTGGGATGGCTTCCCATCATGGTTCCCTCATGTTCTCTTTGAGGGAGTGGGGAACAACTTGTTAGCAGCCTCTAAAATGCCACAGACAAAGAACAAAGTCTCTCCTCGAGCGCAGGGCCTGAATGTTGCATTCACCAGTACTTCAAGAGCTACTGGCCTTGCTGCACGAGCACAGCTCATTCAGTAAAGGAATCAAGTAAACCTGGGAGTATTTCACAGGAACAAAGTGACACAGGGAGGCAGCAACAGCTACATGGGAAAGCTGGCAAGGCAGGGGGCTGAGCAAATATCCACCAAATACTGGAAATCTAAAAAGCAGAGAAGAAATCCCAGCTCAGAGAGGAAGCAGACTGAATTCTCACTGGAATTTAATCACTTCCTGCAGAATGAAATATTGTTAGTGATTGAGAAAGATCTTACCTGGTGTGGGGGGCAAAGCATGGTCACTGCTTCTGGGAGCAGGAGCAAGGCACAGACTGAAACTGTGCTAAAGTGATTAATGTTCCACTGTACAAAAAAAGCTCAGGGTTTGAGAAGGAAAGCATCTACTTCTTAGATACTTTAAAGGTTTCCCAGCAAGGTGTCTTCCAAGGGGAGGGTATCAGCTGCAGTCATCCTGTTCCTGCACACACACAGCTGTTCCAGCCAGGCACAGCAGTGCATTCCCCTACCCTAAGAAAGCTCCTTTAAAAAGAAGCAATTTCATAATTTCATCTGCTGAACAGCTGGCCAGGATCTCCCTGCAAACCAGCCTTGCTCCAGGTCTTGGGAGCCAGGACAGAAATTCAGGAAAACAAATGCTGTGCTCCTGCCTGTTATCCTGGCCCCAGTCATCCCTTCAGCCTTACTTGTACTGAAAAGAAGTCTTTGAGGGAAACAACTCCCTATAGGAACTTCCACCTGTACGCTCAGAGCCCATCAATACAACAGAGTTGGAAGTCAGTTTTCCCCCACTTGCAAAACTCACCTCAGACCTCCAGCCACTGAAGCACAGCTGTGCTAAGAGCAGGAGCAGGGAAGGCTGAAATTACTAATAATCCCCTTAAAAACGGTGCCTTACAGAACTGGCATCTCACCTGTTCTTATTCCCATCACCTCACTGACACCTCTGGAGCTGGTACCCCCCGCTCTGGACAGACCCCCTGAGGATGCAGAGCCTGGCTCTGGACTGAAGTTTTCATGGACACTTTCCCATTCCTGCCAACAACAGCTGTTGGGGAGCTCTCTGCTGTAGCAAAGAGTACAGAAAGAACCAGGAATTGACACAGATGCTTCAGCCAGAGAAAAACATTTTGTTTCACAGCTGTAACTTCTTCCTGCCTTTAAAAGCTGACAGCCAGCCTGTCCCCTCAGAGGTTTTCCATCTGCTGCTGACGGAGGTTTCCACTGATCTCCAGCCACCAACACTCACATTGATGCTACTGCTGTTCTGCTTAGGAAAAGTTACAAAGGATCTCCTCCATTTTCCCCAACAGAAACTTGGTCTTGAGATGGAAAATATCTCCTTACTCACCACCAGCCACCAATTCCAAAGCTGGTTTCCATTAATCAGCTATAATTCAGTACATCCTTATGAACTTTTTCAGGGAGGGGAAAGGAGAGAGAAGCAGCATAGTAAAGGATCCCCCACACTTTGGAGCTCTGAATGCAAACAGCTCCTTACCTGCCAGCACAGCAGGGACCAGGATGCCACACAGCGTCAGCAGGACCAGGAGAAGGGCTCTGTGGTAGGGCATGGCTTCCCTCAGGAACAGCAGCGGCAGGAATACTTCAAACTCTTCAAAGTACCAAACAACTTGGAAATTTCACTGCTAAAATAAAAATTTTGTCCAGACGGGTAGAAAAAAAAATTATTAATTTCCTTTACAACAGCAAATGTGTAGACAGAGTGCAAAGACCAGAAGAGCCTCCCTCGCTCTGGCTCCAGGAGCACAGCTCCTCCCGGAGGCAGCTCCACCCTCCTAAACTTGTGCCTAAAACCCCACAGGCAGCCCAGCCTTAAGCAGCGTCACCCTGCCAGGCCAGTGCACACAGAGCAGTTGTTGGTGAGCCACGGGGATGCTCCTGGAATGCCTTCCCTCGGGCTGGCCATCCCATCCCATCCCACGGCATGAGGGTAACACAGGAGCCATTGGGGCAGCTCATCCCAAAGGCTCCGCTGCCCTCGTTGCATAGGGTGGGCAAGGGTGTTTCAGGGTGGGCACAGCTAACAACAAGGGCCTCAATCAGAGCTAAGATCCCTGTTTGTGGGTGGAATACTCACAGAGGTGGACAGGGAGCCGTGGGTGGTCTCTGCTGGCAGAACTGCCTGTTAAACTCAGCTAAGTCTTGCAGGAGACTCGGCTTTGCAGGCAAGGGCAGCATTCTCCTGGGATCCCAAGAGCACACACTGCTCCTCCTGCCAGCCCCTGCCATCCACCCCCGCCCCGGGGGCTCGTGGAAAGGTCACAACACACAAAACTGAGGCTTCTTTCAAATCACGTTTGCACCAGAGACCAGGGAAAGCATGAGGTGGATAAAGAGACACTCCAGCTTATTGTCACAGGAGAATTTCGTTGGGATTTTTAAGCTGTTGAGGATGAAATACTTCATGTTTTCCCTTCATGTGATGAAGTGCACAAACACCCCAATGTCAGTTCTTTATGCTCTGAAAATATGACATGAGTATTTTTGTCTTAAATTTCAGATACAGATTTTTCTGCTCAGAGAGATCTCCTTGCTTTTTGGCTTTCTCTGACAGGCGGTTCAGGTGTCCTTTTAATCCCTGTTTGCTGCAGGCCTTTGCAGAAGTGCCTGGCTGAGAGGGGAAGCAGCAAACCCAGAGAACAGAGCACTGTCCCTGCAGTGAAAGAGGAGTCAGGCAGTTACCTGGTGAACTGTGCTCAAAAGAAACCTCAGACACTTCCAGCACCGAATTCAACATCATCTGCCAAACGTGGACCAAAGCCCCGTCACCTCTCCAGGTTCACATTCTGCCTGAAAAGGAGCTCGAAGCACAAACATATCCAGCAGAAGATAAAACGTTGTAGCTCCTATTTTCCTCATTCCTACTGATCCAAACAACTTTTGCTACAGAAACAGGCCCTGTTTTTTCCAGAGGTGACAAAGCTGTACAGTCTGCACACGCCAGCACCTTACCTCCCTACTAAACACAGAAACCAGAGTATTTTGATATTAAGAACAAGATCTTTCCCCACTGGTCCATTATCTACAAACTCTCCAAAGCGAGGTCCTCAAGATTTGACAAATTACTGCACATTTTCCCTGCTTGCATCTCCGCCTTTGGATTTAGCAATCCAGAAGCTGTTCCTTCCCTGCTCCCCGGCTGAGCTGGAAATTAACAGGCTTTTGTGTATTTGTTACATAGTAGAGAGCAGTCCAAAATTAGCCTGTAGAAATTAGATCACACCATTAAAAAAAACAGAAAGCACTTATGAAGCAGACACCTCATATGCTAAAACAAAAAAAGGGTATTAAAACAAAGTCAGGTTATCAGCCCAAACACATACTGTTCTGAGACATCAGCTAAACATCCTGCAAGGCTACTGTGTAAGTCAGTCAGGCCTCAGCATACTTACTTTTTGTGGTCATGTGAATGGCAAGAGGTCAGTTATCATTACCTTTTACTGGGATTTTCCACACAAAAATAAGCAGCAAGTAGAAAAAAAGGAAAATAATTCCCAAAAGGGAAACCTACAAGGTGTCCGTGTAGACTTTGGGCTGAGGGGAGAAAGAAAACCTCTCATTTAGGGCAGTGAATGGGGAGTGGGTGGGGTGGGCACCGACTGGCAAAACAGTAAGAGAAAACCAGCCATGGCTTGATCTCCCCTGCATAAATACCACGAGTGTGAATGCACACGTTTCTGTACACAGGGGGGGGATTAAAGCTTTCTTGTTTCCAATCTCAAATTACTGGTGTTTATTTGAACTCTAAAATTATCAAGCAGAAAAACCCACCGGTATTCCTCACCAGGGAAGAAATAAAGCAGCAGTTGTTGCTCCACATCCTGTGTATTTGCTTGTTGTTTCTTGATGAAAACTGATGCGAGTCGAGTTTTGGGCGAGTTTTAGCACCAGGAATTATCTCAAACCTCAGCTTTGACAAAAGCAAGCAGAAAGTTTTCTCTCAGATATAATACAACCAGGTTTTATTTAAGTTCTCTCTTTTTTTCCCCCCCCACACTGGCAAAAGTTCAGAGGGAGTTGAAAGTTTTGTAAACATTTTAACTACCCCTCTTCCCCCTTTTATGAATTTACAAAGCAAAGGAGACAGGGAGACCAGATTTGCAACAGTTCCAAGTCTCTCCATGCTATTGGATCCAAAAACTATATACAAGTCTGCAGCAGTCTCTGTATAGTTACTGTACATGTCTGGGGGCAGGGGGAAGAAAGAGGAGGAGGAGGAGGGGAAGGTGAACCCAAAAAAATGAATAAACCAAATGAAATAAAATCCAAAGCCAAACTGCTCTTGAGCAACTCGGACTGTTTTCTTTAGGCAGTGATGACAGAGCAACAGACACCTTTACACAACTCCACCAAACTGCAGCAGATCTCCCTCACAGGTTAAAACCCTCTGGGGACGGGAGATGGGACCAGGGGGTTCAAACTAAGTGCATTTGGCAGTTTTCCTTCTCTTTCTTTGTGGTGTGTGCATGTGGGTGGGTGGGTGGAGCAGGGAAGGTGGTGTTAATCCTTCGGTGAGAGAGGAAGGTTATGACTCCATAAATACTCAGAGATTATGGATCCCAGTGAAGGTGCATGAAGTAGTTTAAGGTGTAGAAGATAAGCAGGGCCGTCATTGCACAAAGCTGTGTCCTCCAGTGTCTCTCTCCACGACGAAAGGGCATCTCTGCTCCTCACCTAAGCACTGAAATGACAACCAGCTGAGACTGCTGGGGTACATGTCTGAAAGCCAGTGTCCACTCCCTCCAAAGACTACAGATCCACACGGTAAAGATCCCACTGTCTCTTAAACGAGACAAATTTGCAGGAAAAGAGCTCAAAATAAACTGGTCCTAACCCTCTGAAGGTAGCATTTAAGGGGTAAATTCAACCTGAAAGAAGAGATGCCACCCCCTTTTTTTCCCCAGAACAGAAGCCCCCACTTGTCCAGGAAGGCTGGAGTATGTCGACGGGGAACTCCACCAGCTCCAGCATCACCACCTAATGAAGACAGACTCGAGCTTTCCCTCCAAAAATAATGTGCTGAGAAGGGCTGGCAGGGGGTGTGCAACTTCAAACCAACCCAAGCTAAACTGCGCCCGCCACCGCCCCTCTCCTGCTGTTGCCAGTCCTAAGTTAGCTTATGAATGCAACTCCTGGCCTGGGAGAGCACCTCTCGCCCTGATGGAGCGCCGAAGTCAGTGTCTGTGTGGCATTTTGGTTTTGACCAACATCTGTTAACCACAAACTCTCACTCTCTCTCCAATTGACTGCACATGTTGGATGTGGGAAGAGTAACCAGGAGAGGGAAGCAACGGTTTGCAGAATCCCAATTGATTTTTTTTTTCCAGGTATGTCAGCAGAAGGAATCACAGCACAGTGAAAGCTTGCTGCCCAAATCAGCCTTGTTGTGAACGAATCCTTAACTCCCACCCTCCCAGGACTGTGAACCAAGTCCACGTGACTCTGGGCTGACAGTAGGAACAACGCCTGTGCAGTCCTGGGCACAAAGGGTTTGCTGGGGCCAGAGGAAGCAGCCTGAGATGATTGATCCTGTGATTCACTGGGAGGCGAAGAACAACACACGGTGGAGAGCACTGTGTCCAGAACGGAGAATCCATGGTTAACAGATGCAGGAAAAGCCAGTTGATTTGCACATGCTCAGTAGTCTTCCAAAGTCTCTATTTCTCCCATATTGAGCCGCTCTGATGAGGCATTCACTGAAAACCCTGTGAACCAGAAGGGACTGGTGTTAAAATGCTGGCTGTGGGATATTGTATTTGACGGACTTGTCTGTGCTGTGCGGCAGCTCGTGTAAGATAAAGTGCATCATAAACACCAGTGGTGACCTGGCTCTGCATCTTTAAGTTCACTGGTACTCGGAAGGGGCTGTCAACACCCTCCTCACATGGAGGAGTTTGGAAAACTTGGAATCCAAAGTGTTGGAATCACACCCAACACTTCAGGGAGTGTGAGCAATCTTACCCCCTACTTCAGAGTCTAAATACACAGACCTGTGCAATCTGTGAAATGGTTTTTTACAATCTTCTCTCTCTGGAGTACAACATGAAATTGTAAATCAACACAGGGCCACGCAGATGGTTCAAATGCACCCCAGCTTCTACCCAGCCTTGTAGCTGTAAAGTGCTAAGGACATGAGAGAAGTGTGAGAAAAAGTGAAAACACTTTCAACAAGGAATCCCTTATGGAGTATGTATGCAACTTTCCTACTGAAATCCCATTTTTATGGCTGTACAAATCCCTTATGGAGTAGGAGAACAGGGAAAGTTTTCCTGTGTTTTTACTAAACAAAGTTGACATTTCGTTGTCTTGAGACTGCCATACAGGCTTGCCTTGTGCTAGAAAAGCACCTGCTTTCCACAGTCATTATCCAAGAGATAAGAAATGCTCTGTTCAGAAGGTTTAGGAAAATCATTCTGGCTCCCTCCTGTGGCAGTGTGTTACCTACAAGGACTTGAAATGATTTTGTAAAAGCATGAGTGTACTCCTTTTTAAAAAGCTGCATGTGCTACTGATGTCATCATCTCCACGGCCTCCAACTGAAAATATGTGACCACTGCCACCTTTGCCATCTTTTCTGCCTAGGGTGGTTAGCTCCTGCCAAAAGGTGGGAAGGCATAAAGGCAGCCTCAGAAAGCTGCTCTTCATGAAGGAACAGAAAATGTGCTTTTCTTCAAAGAGTGAATTAGCATTAAATCAATAAAATAGGCACGGGTCAACTCACAAGAGGAAAGGCAGTTTAACTGACATCCCTGAACTATTTAAAGGTTTCTAGGTAGTAACCAATGTATCAAAGAGGCCTTTACATGAGGGAAAGTTTGACAAAAGCTTTCCATGACACTGGTACAGAATTTTTCAAACCACTAAATACTAATAGTGTTGAAATGAATTCTCGAGACACTTCAGCTTTGCTCAAATTCAGTATTACCATTGAAGGTCAGTAAGAATTCTACACTCCACGAGGCAAACTACCACCACCAAACTGAACATTGATTTCTGAAAATTAAAGCTGACCTAACAAGCTGGGATCTGCTCGAACCATCTTCTGTTTCTTCTTTTTCTTCCCGCTCTGCACAGCCTCGAAATTGGATTGCTGGTTGTTGCTCTGGTTGGTCTGAAAGACCGAATGTAGCGAGCTGTGGTTCATCCCCCACACTGAATCCTACAAAACAGCCAGTACAAGATGGTAAAGCACAATTCAGTTTGGTTTCTTTATACAGAAAACAGTCAAAGAGCCCAGAAGCACTTCCTACATCAGCCACTGCTGCATCCACCCCATCTCTCCAAGGCACTTCCTGCATCAGTATGCAAAGACACTATCTGATCCACAGCTGGCTTCCACTGTTGGCTATAAAGGGAACTTGATTGTTTGGGAAAAATTTGAACTCTGCTTTATCTTCTGCATTGCACAGGACCTGTAAAATGTTGCACATAATCCCAGTGGGAATGCAGCCTCTGCAGACTCCAACACAGCCTCCATATAGTCCCAAGGACTGCAGTGGGTAGGATTTACCTGCTGTTGCTGCTGTTGCCTCTGCTGACTGGCTTTCTGTTTGGCACGGCGCTCGAGAAACTGCTTGGCAAACTCCTTGGCCTCAGGAGTGTCTCCCAGATAGGCTCTGATGTAATCATGGACCTCATAGGGAGACTCCACTTCCTTCAGGAAAGAAACAAACGTGGGAACTGCAAGAAGAAGGCAGAGCGTGAGGGGATGCACGTTGATGTGCAAACACATGCAATCAGCACAAACTCTGGATTTGTGTGTCCAGTATTTGCTGACCCAGCAGCCATGGCAAACAGCCTGCTCTTCCAAGTTCCCTCCAATAAAGCCCTGCAATGCAATTGCCCTGCAAAGCAATGCACGATGAAGCTGGATCCCCATCTCTGCCTGACAAGGCTTCCATGACCACCAGAAACCCCCAGCAGCCTTCAAACTTGGTCCAATTCCCACTAATTTGCTACAGTTGGGACAATGAAAGCCATGGAGACGATGATGCATCTGGTTCTTCAGGCCACTATTTAATGAAGCCATTTTACTGACTGCATTGAAAACATTCCTCTGATGTTATTACAGTCCCCTAGAAGTACCTGGTGAGGAACAACCTGGATATTGCTCCTCACAATCCTCCCAACCTCTTACCATCTAAGTTGTTGGCTGTGTTGAGTGCATGAAGCATCTGTTCACACCACTGAGTGAATCCATCCTGGGCTTTATTAACACCCTGGAACAATTTCAACAGCTTCTCCTCTTCTTCTACCTTCTTGTTTTGTCTACTTGTAATACCTACAGATTTACTGAGGTAAAGAAAATGCATACATTAGGTTATCAGCTACCAGCCTTAACCAACAGTACAGTGTTAAAGACTTGCTATTTTACAAGATGCAAACACTTTTTAAGAACCAAATAAATTTCTAAGCAGATGACAGAATTGTGAATTGTCACCTATTAGCTATTTTTGCTGTCAAAAGAGATCCTGAGCGACACATTAAAAATAAGAACACGTGAAGATGTTGTAACTGCTAAGTGATCATCTCAGAATGGCAGCCTTTCTTTGCAATAGCCCGTTCCCCATTTCCTACCTGAGGCTGGCGTTGCTTTTGTTTTTATTGGTCGAGTTCCGAGGTCCCACTTCCTTCACTGCATCATCCCAGAAACCCATGTTTGAGTTTTTGGTATCAGCATTACTCCAGATGCTACTGACCAGGTCAGATGCCCACTGGTTGCTGGGATTAGTGTTTAGGGAGCCCCACACTGAATTCCCAATGCTGGTGTGCAGGTTAGAGTGCTGTTGAAACACAAAGAGATGCTGGTTTTTAGCACCAGAGCTGGCAGAGCAGGAATGAACAGACACAGGGAACCTCCACAGGATGGGACAACCCGCCCACATACCGTGGTATTTCTGACTCTGTTGGGCTGCTGGTGCTGCTGTTGCTGCTGTTTCTGCATCTGCCTTGCCTCCTCCTGCTGTATCTCCAGCAGGGACTTGGTGGTGCCTGTTGGTTTGGTGACATTACCCCAGCCTGACAGTTTTTGCTGCTGTTGCTGCTGCTGTTGCTGGAGGGCCTTCATTAGCTCACGCTGCTGACGCCTTTGCTGTTTCAGGCAAGACAAAAGTGCTTGTCCATACTTACAGAATCTCATTACTACTCAAAAGGCTACCTTGGAAACTGGTTTTAAACTGATTTCACCTTCTTCTGGAGAAGACTGGCTGACCTATTATTTTCTGAGCCATTACAGTTCTTCCAAAAAGGGAGACACTAAGTACACAGTAAATATAAATTGTTTATTAGCCTAGGACAGACTAAATTTATCAAGTCATGATTGCAGCCACTGAAGCATTTGGGGCCTTGAAAGAACACCTTCTCTGCTACCACCACTTGTTCCCCCCAACCTACCCCCCACTTGAACTGCCCTGGTCTTGTGCATATCCACAAACATACTATAGATGTGACAATGTTATACTGTTTTGTGACCGTATTATATTCCTGGGGTTAAAAGGGTGCAGTTTTCCCTCCCTTCAGACACTTGTATTAAGAAGCTATAAAAACTTTCACACAAGTACTTACTGAACCTATGCTCTTTCAAAAAACATTCCTCATCCTCACCATTCCCCCTAATAACCTGAATGACAGGTGAGCAGTCCTGTGGCTGACTAACAACTTATCCTCTGAGTATTTACCTCTTCTCGAAGCTGCCGTTCCCGCTCTTCTTCTAACTTCTGGATTTCTGCCAATGACAGTGTGGTCTGGGATTGACAAGCTCCCGAATTTGATTGCTGACCCCATGTTGAAGATGAAGGGAGCTGGGCCAAAAGAGACATCATCAGGAATTAGAAAACATTTTAGAGAATATGGTTGGAGTATAATCATGAAAAACAGTATAAACCCAAGGGAAAAGAAAGGCCACCTTGAAAGTTTAACAAAATCCCGGAAAGTGTAAAACAGTGCAAGTATGAAAAGGTACATTTCTTTGAATTGCCCTCTGATGTGTCACAGTGTATCAAGAACAGTGTAACACACCATTGCTTGAAAAACGGCATTTCAAGCACTTCAGGAACTCCAGGCTTTAGGAACTTTGCACTGGGCCTTGCTCACTGTGGCAGAATAAACATCCCTACCGAGCCATGAGTTGCTTCCGATATGCTTCTATTGACAGAACCTCTCTTTTTCATTCATAAGTCATCTTCCTCTTCCGCATCCCACCCCTTCCACACACAACTATTTACCTTCTCCCCTCTCCACAGTTCATCCCTCTGTGTCCAAACCAGTACAGACAACCCTGAACCCAGCTGTGGTTTTCCCACACGGAACTGCGGGAACACACTACCTTCATTTGTGCAAGTTGCTGCTGTTGCTGCTGCTGCTGCAGCCTCCGTAAAGCCTCCTGCTGCTGCTGCCTCTGCCTCATGATCTCCTTCTGGCGCTGGAGTTCCAGCTCCTTGCGCTTCCGCTCCTCCTCCTCCAGCCGCTGCCGGGCCGCCTCCTCCTCCATGCGCAGCCGACTCTCCTCCAGGCGCCGCTGAGCCTCCTCCTCCTCACGGGCCCACTTGGCAGCCTCCTCTTCCTTCCCACGACATAGAGAGGAATAAAGTCTAAGTAGACCTGGCAAAATTTAAGCTACTCCTACTCTGAGGTATCGATGCTCTGGCAGAACAGAGAGAGGCCTTTGTACCGGTCACCTGGTTGTTCATTTACCCTGGCATTCCTCAGTAATATAGCCTGTGGTCTCTAAAAATACAAGTCTCCCATTGCTCCACCAAGGAACTTGGAAGGGAATGACATCTCCCCAGTTCAGAAGAGCTAATTTCATACTATTTCCCTTCTAGGAGTTAAGTCCCTTTTGGTCTGAGTTTCTACCTGCTTATACTACTCTCGGTACTGCCACACCTTCAGTGGAACAGAACTTGGCAGAAATGACATGAAAGAAGCAAGAGGTGACAAAGGTGGAGATGTTTACTGCAGCTACTCAACACCAGAGATGCTTCTGCAAACAAAGGACACGACTGTGCAGTGGGACAGAAACAGGAATGAATGTCTTACAAGGGAGGACCCTGAAAAGGGATTTTGAAATACCAACTGGGAATTCTGAAATGGGCCTGGAAGTTAATGTGAAGCCAGTCATGTTTCAAGATTAGTTTACTGAGGGACTGTGACAGAATCAATTAGCTCAAGTTCCCCAATATGGGCTTCTAAAGCTGACCCCAAGGAGGAAAAAAAATTCTGTTAATAAGACAAGAAAAGGGAAGAAAAAAACCCTGAAACTCTGGTAGTGGATATAGTCTTGGCACTGCAGAGAAAGACTGGCAGAACTGAGCATTTCAGACAACACCGAAGATAACAATTCTTCAGTAAAGGCCCAGAGAGTGAGAATTCAGAACTGTCACTCTGGTACTGTGCTCTGCCTTTCTTTTGAAGAAAGGAGCAGAAATACCATGCTGCAAAACCATTCTTAAGGCTCAAATGTGAAGGAAAACACTCCCCAAATTTCTTTTCCAAAGGGTAGATCCTGATTATTTTGTCTGAAATCAGGAAACAGGTAAACAACTTTTTTCCCCTTCTCTTGACACTGTCTACAAGCTCTGTTTTCTTTCACCAACACTGATGGTGTGTCAGGCACAGATGCAAGTGTCCAAGCTGTTTGTCCTGACAGCTCCCAGGACTAAATCCAGGGGTCCCTGCTGCCATTTTCACCTGCTTGCGGATCAACTCCTCTCTCTGCCGCCTCTCCTCCTCTTCTCTTCTTCTCTCTTCCAATCTCCTAAGTGCTTCCTCCTGCTGTTGCCTCTCCTCTTCCTCCCGCTGTCGCCTTAGTGCAATTTCCTGCTCCCGCTGTCGCCTCAGGGCTTCCTCCTGGAGTTGGGGACAAAATGTCAGTCTATAAATGCCACTGAATTGACAACCACATCAGAACACAGATTACAGCACTGTCTGGCCAAATGAAGGGCCTCAAGAAAAGCTCCCTGGCTCCAAGTTAAGCTCTACCAAAACACTGCATTAAACACTACAGACCCACGTGTTAACAAGTTATTTGGATGCAATGTGCATCTCATACATAAATTAATTATTTTAATGAAAAAATAAACACAGGAAATCATTGCCTATCTTTGGTTTTAAGAAGAATGGTGTTGAGAATGACAAAGGGTGAGAGCCCTCTTTCCACTATGCACTAGCAGTACTTGAACATATATATATATGTATTTTAATGTGTGGGTATCATCAATTCCTTTTTTTTTTTTGGTGTCAGCTCTAGGCTGGAAGCTTTTCCTACTTACAGGAGTTGCTGAACACTGGCTATTCGAGAGCACTACAAAACTCAAACCACATCTCCAGACACCAGAGAGAAGCTGAAGCAGCCCAGTGCACTTAAGGACACTACCTCTGGAAGTCTCAGAGGTGTGACTATGAAAGGGCTTTGACTGGGCTGTCCTTAGACTATTTAAATATTATGGGCAACAAAAAGTCTCTTGAGGGCCTTGAGTTTGGGCTATCCCTAAACTATTTAAATAACTTCAATAAATTATGTTTTGTTTTCCAAGCAGCAAACCTATTTACTTAACTCAATTAAACATCAGCACCCTTTCCTACTGCTCTAAGATCACTATAAACAGACATTTTTCCATTCTGCTACTTGTTTTTTGGAGGAATGGGGCACAGGTAGCCTTTGGCTGGCTTCCTGTATATTGTTACATGGGAGCACATCTGAGGAACTTTTCCCCAGTTCTGACTTTCCCTCTCATTAAAAAGTTTGTTTTTGCAGCCTTTTTTGACCTCTGATGTCCAGCAACTAAGTTAAGACCATCCTGCTTTTCATCCCCTCTGTTTTCCCTCCACTTTCTGACTTATCCCACCAGATCAACCTAAAGATCCTACTTTTTTGGACAAGAACTTTTTAAAATTTTTCTAAATACATTTTCTTTTTAAAATGACCAATGCTGTGCAATCGTACTCTGAGAAATTTTTTATAAGCAATACATTATTCACAGGGTGATCGGGGGCTAATTGTGCAGCATAGATGGGAACTCTGGTAAATCAGGGAAGCGAATTGTGAAAACTAAGGTCCCTTTATTCAGTCTGGTACCAAACCTTCACATGCACACACTGCAAAGATAAACTGCACTACAGTCCCCCAAACAACTGGCTGGGGTTTTCCTCTGACAGTGAAATTCAGATGCCTGCAATAGAACTGTCAGTAGACAGAGCACCTCTTAGAACCAATCCCATGGCACTGAAGAGCTGCTGGCTGCAAGCTGACACTTCATTCCTATTCCTGTGCATCACTCAAGTGGTTTAGTGCTAAATGTAAACTGCAGTAAGTGTTTTTCTTCCACTAGCTGGGCATGAAACAATAGCCTGTAATTCATTTTCTCATTAATTAAGTCCTTGATTTGTCACATTCCCAAAAACTTCGAGCACAACACACACCACCTGAACCACTTGTGTAACTTGGGCCTGTAACTGCATTGAGTGGACACCCGCAGCCAAGTCACAGTAATCACATCCCCAGGAGAAGGGCTGGAAAGTGTCTGCTTGCTGTTTGTTTTCCTGAGCCGTGGAAAACTGGGGGCTGGGGGTGTGCCAGGCTCCTTTGCTGGGCTGCAGACCACACATCAGGAGCTCAGCTCAGCCAGGCTGGGGGCTGTCACTGACACAACACGTGGCACCTGAGGGGGACAGCGGCTCATTGCCATCCCTGCCCTACTTTCCCTTGGGGAAATGAGCCTAAGGTTGCCACTGGGAGAGCTGCAGGGATCTCGGTCTTGCTCAGGCTGGCCAGGAGAGACACTGGTGAGTGACAGCCATTAAGAGACTTCTCTTCCCTACAGAACTAAAGACCAACAGTGTTGTACCAACACGAGAATAAAACCACCTGTAAGATTATGAAAAGCTGGGATACACATGCAATTCTTTTTTCCTACTCTTCACAGCTGTGAAAAAGGTTGCCTTAATATTTACTCCTGTATCTTGTTATTATTCCATGTTTTTGACCATGTGACCAAAAACATTCAAAGCTCTCCAGCTTTCTGCCACTGACTTGTATGGGAAACACTCAAATCCTTCGGCTCTTGCTGTTCTCATTGTGGCTTCCTGCTCCAAGGGAATCCCAATGTTCCTTAGCATCTTTCTTAATAATTGTTTTCAAGCACATACATCTTGCTGGACAGACAGCTTATTTCAAATCTCTTAAAATAGCTGTAGTATTACAGAAAATCCTTAAGCAGCAATCCCCAGTTCAACAGATCCTGGATTCTTAAATAAAACAGGGAATTTTTTGCCGTTGGTAACACCTGCAATTCTGGTTGTCTCTATCACCAGGGCTTACAAATCTTTTTGCTGTCATGTTTGAAACAGGTATTTTAAAGGGAGTACTAAAGACATAATTCAGAGAAAATAATAATTAGCTAGTTATTAAGCCTTCAATTTTGTTCCTGAAAGCAATCAATCATTACAAAATAGAAGACATCAGACCAGAGATAAAAAAGAAATACAGGAGCGACACAAGCTGGGCATTACTGTTTGCAATTCCACAGTGCAAAGTCATTGATGAAAACTATGAACAGAACTGAATTCAACATTTGGTATGACATTTCATCCTACAGAATTGAATTTCTATTAGTCATTTTTTTTTATTTAGAATTCACCATCAACAGCATATTTACTAACCTTATATACTAGTCTTTTATGCAGTATTACATCAAAAGCCTTCCTGAAGTCCAGGCAGATTAAGTCTACTGCTTCACCCCTCTCAGCTCTCACTGTCATCTCCTCAAAAGAAGTTAATCAAATTTGTTAAGCATCATCTCCTCTGTATAAATCCATGCTAATAAATCAGTTCATCCCTGATTCTACAATGCCTTCCAGTACAGAAGTCAGATTCAAATATTAGACCAGTTTCTTTTGTTTTAAACACACAATACAGTGTTATTTTCTCTTTCCAGAGAAGTGCTGAAACTCTCATTCCCTTCTCAAGACATGACTGCTCAGAATTGAGCCTTGTGGCCATTACTGCATTGGGAATGAACTCACACACTTGCTGTTACTGTTCAACCCCATTCTGCTTCCTCCTTGGAAACAGTTATTTCCCAAGGCATCTCAGAGAGGGAGAGTCAGACTGTTCACTGTACAAATCCAAAGGGGACAACAAAACTTTGGAATTCAACAGACATGGAGTTATACACAGTAGCAAAACTGTTAAGACTGAAAAGAAACAACCCAAGCCTACTTGAAGCCACCAGGGATGACACATGTTGAGTTACCAGGTGATGAGCTGAAAAATGAGTTGTTATTAAACCAGATCTCAAGCAATCCAACTCACAAGTTAAACTTTGGAGTACATTGTTGCTCCCATGCTCCAGTTTGACCTCGAGCAAAGGATGCTTTTCCACTGTATACCAGAAGGACTTTCTGGGCACAAGGTAGATGGATTCAAGCAAGGAGCCATTTACTTGTAGACTGGATCCCAAAAGACTCCAGGACATTCCCCTACATCTCATACTGTGTCAATGAAAAAACATCTTCAGTGACGAAACCCAAGCCCTGAGTGAACTGAGGTTAACCTACAAATAAAACTGGAGATTCTAGAGGCTTCCTCTGAGGTGTCTGATCCTCAAACCAGGATGTGCTTTACAACCGCCTGCCTGAGCACACAGGAAATCTTAGAAAGGACTCAATGGTTTATTACTTTGGCCTGTAATTGATGGGGGACTCTTCAGGACATTTACTAACTCCTTAGTGAATAAGCTCAGCCATGTGCTTGCCCTTATCCTTCAGAGGCAGAGGGAAAACTTGAACTTTCACTGTCCTTCCCTCCTAACAACACAAAGAACAACTGAATTTTCTTTCATGCAGAATTCAGAAATAAATGCTAAAAATACCAAACTGATAATGTCTCCATTTTGTATTCTTGGAAGATTAAGAACATACTACAACTCCTACATTCGTTCTCCTATCGCAACACTGAATCACACAATTCTTTTTAACACATCTGCTTGACCAAAATATATCTCTTCCCAAATATCAACTCAAGAAGCTGGCAGACTCTATTACCAAGTTAACAATTTATTCAAAACAATTATTTACTAGATTATAAAAAACAACAGAGTAAAAGTAAGTTGAATGTGACATTACTTCTTTTCCACTACGGCCGTTTCTCTCTCACTCACTTGAAGCAGCTGCTCAAGCTCCATCTACTCCGGAACACACCCTTACAAACACTAGACTACAGAAATGGCCAATCAAGATTAAACATATACTAACTAGGCAACTAACACAAGTCTAATGTTGACCCTAAAAAGTTGGGAGAGAATATTTCATCTGGAATAAAGCCCCTCTGCTCACAAACAGGAACCTCTCAAAGTGAAGCAAAGCCCAATTATCAGATTGCAATCTGGGCTCCTCAAATCAAGCACAGAAGAATCCCCATTTCATATAGTCACATGAAAAATATTAACACTGTCTTCATACACACCTACCAAAGATTAATTAGACCCCACAGGATTCTTAAACTGAGTTTTAGAAAGTGTAATAATTCATTAGAGATTAACTCCGTTGAGGAAACTCACTTGCTTCCTGCGGGCCAGTCCTTCTTCTTCCCGGCGTTTCCTCTCCTCTTCCTGCTGCCTCCTAAGTAGCTCTTCTTGTTGCCTCCGAAGCTCCTCCTGCCTTTTCCTCTCCTCTTCCTCTCGTTTGGCCCTCATTTCCACTTCTCTCCTCTCTTGCTCTAGCTACAATTCACATAAAACTACACTCAGATGCAGGTAACGTATTCCTACACCAGTTCTTAGGGCAACTCTGCTGAAATTAGAGCAACAGCTTAACAGATGAAGCCTCTGACAGATGCTCTCCCTCCACTGTCATTTTACCTGTCAGCTGGCTGCCTACTGGGCTCAGATTCCTCAGACAGTCTACAACCATTTTGGACAATTTCTGTTCTGTAATGAACACCAGTTCTCTCCTCAGTCTTTCTGCAGCAGCTCCTCAAAATACCCTCTGACTTCACAAGCTTGTAGTAAGTTGCTTTGCAGTCCTCATAAAATAATCCTTTTCAGGACATGTACTGAATCATACAGGTTCAAACTGACAAAAATAATTTAATACCAGAGTGCATGTGAAATACCCCTGGCAAGTAAGACTCTTCTGATAAAACAGTTCTGGTGAAAAACGCAACGCTTAAGAGAACAACTCCCTGCTCCCAACTCAGGCTTTGGCATGACAGCTTATGACGATCTCAGTTTAAACAGAGGTGGCCACTGAAGAGGTTTGCATCCCAAATGTAGAACACAAGCACTATTGCAGAGGTCAGGAGTACCTCCATAGCAATGGTTTCCAAACAGCAGTCCACAAGGGTTTCCCAACTGGTTTTTATAACCCCTACTCTCTTTATGGTGCTTTCCATGAAAATCTAGTTAAAATCATACAGACTGAAGAGCTTGGGCTGCCATTGGCTCAAGAACCACAGTTCCAAGGCAGAACAGCAATCCCAACTTCTTACAGTACAAAACAGTTTCTGACCTTTGCAGCTTTGGCCTTCTCGAGCTGCTGGAGTTGTTCTAGAGCTGGTCCCTGAGCTGCAGTATCAATGGGCAGATCCCAGACACTGCTTCCTGAATCCCAGACTAGAGGGAAGAAAACATTGACAAGCAAACATAAGCACATCAACAAAACACAACTGAAAGGGGAAATTCTCGTTTATGCTGTTACTACGTTGTGTGAACTCAAATCCCAACACGTTAGTCTCAGTCAGTAGAGGGCCACCTTCTCTTGCTGTAGAACAAGGCTCGGCCACAACTGAAGCAAGGCTGGGCTTCCTTTCCTATAAAATCCTACAGAAAAAACAGCTATTCCAACTCCTCCCATCGGAGCAGACCCCCTTAGAATATCCCAACCCCTTCAAATCAATGCTTCCCATAACCATGGGGAAAATGACCATATTCTTCACATCTCTCCAATGGAACTTAAGCTGCAAGGCAAAGGGGGCTTATCCAGTTAAACATAGGGATGCAGAAATCATTTCCCCTGGTGTCAGAAAAGGAGGGATCATCTCAAGGATGCAGACTCTTCCTGCATGGACTTTTCCCAACAGACAGGACACAGGCTACACCTCTTACCTGTAGGCTGTGATGCTGACTGAAGTTCCCATATTGAGCCAGTGTCCGGCACCGACACAGACCTTGTGACAGGTGGCATCATGTTCTGCTCAGATATTCTGCAATACCAACAGGGAGAGTCAGCAGGCCACTTCCAGGGAGAGGAATGCTCTGAACACGCACCAGAGTCAGGAACTTGCAACATCCTCCTTTCCTTCCACACCTCTACTTAAAACAAAAATATTGGTGGACAACACCAATTGCTTGGAGAGTTCTTGCTGATCTCAGCCCTGCTGCCAAGGCAAGGGCTAAGTCAGCTCCTGGTACCAGCACATCTGTCAAATAGGCACCATCTCAACTCTAAGACTTCTCCTCCTCCTTGCCATAAACACACTCTGAGGCAAAGACTACATAGAGAAAGAGAAGTACTCAATATTCTGCAACTATTTCCTATCCTTAGACATTCCTACTCTCATTACAATCTTTACAACAGGTAATGCTCATACATGAGCAAACCTGACTGGGAGAGACTGCTGACAAGATGGACTTCTTGTTATCTACAAGACAGAGCCCAGGGAGAATGGAATTCAGTGCAAGTCTGGGTTAGCTCACCTCATCTTCAGAGCTTGGAACTGCTGCAAGAGGATAGCGAGCTGCTGCTGCTGCTGGGATGAGAGGGCTGCCTTCTGCTGCTGAGCCAGCATCTGTGCATACTGTTGTCTTCAAAAGAGAAGCAGAGAGTCACTGGGGTTTGTTCACTTATGCCCAGCTTGCAGACAGACTCATTCTCTGGGACTAATGCCCACTGACCTCTAGAATGTACCTGCTATACACTAGAGGAAAGCATAGAGTGGGGGCTGGGAAAGAATCAAATCACAAGAATAAAACCCATGTGAGCAGAACCAAATTTCTGTTCACCCTCAACTCTGTCACCTTGGTTATAATTGCCCAATGTTCCTCTTGGAAGCTTGTGCAACACTACTTCCCTTTTTCCATCAATTCCATAAATTAGCTCCAATGCATCTGCCTTTGATCCCTGCCCCCCTAACCATCAGTCTCTTCTCCACTATGTCAAGGCATTGCCTAGGACAGGGGCAGGCTCCTGACTCATCAACTTATAACTTGACAATCAGGATTAAAAAAACATGATCAGGACACATTCAGGACCCCTTGAACAAGCAGTCTGATTGTTTTCTTTCCTCCAAGTTCCTACAAAACAAGTTGTCAGGAACCGGCCACAACTGAAAAACTGACAACATGGGCAAAATGGATGACAAACTGCCCTGCCCAGGACTTACCTTCCACTGATCTTCCAAGGGCTGAGCAAGCACACCAAAAATAACTGGCACCTTCTCCATCTCCAGTTTAAAAGACTTGGAGCCTTCCTCTCACTCCAAAACATCTCAAGTGCATTACCAGGACAGCTGGCATTCAGCCTGACCAGAACAGGTACCTAGGCAGCAGGTTCTCACCCAAGTAACTAAGTGTGACACCCAAAATGACTCTGAAACATACGCCTGAGGCAGCCACACTCTGTCCTAATCCTGTAGATTATGGACATCTCTGGGGTTTGGGGAAGCAGCTCTTGCTGGTGGAGGTGAAGCACTCCCAGCCCCACAGCCCAAGGAAACAATGACAAGAAGCTGAACCCAGATGACCAAAAATGCAGAGCACAACACAGCCACTGGAACAGCTCTGGGAAGTCTTACTGTATTAAAAGATGCTGATACTGGAGGTGCTGCATTTGGATCAGAGCCAACTCCTGTTGTCTAGTCAGTCGCTCTTGGTCCAGCTCACCCTATGTTTGGGAATAAAACATTCCATTCTAATACATACAGTAAGAGCAGCATATTGCAAATGCAAGCAAAGTCAAAGTTGTGTTTTGAGCAGAAAAGACAATAAAAATAGAAAAATCCCTAGAGCTTCAGCGTAGTCTGGGCAGTGAAACACAGCACCTGGAGGTAGCACAGGACCAAGCCTCCCAGCCAACGACAGGGCAAACCAAACATTTTTCAACTGAGTGTCTTTTCTACTCTTACAAAGGTAATTTAACACAGAGTTCCACTTCAATGCTTGGAACACCTGCGATTCCAAGACAGCGCAGCTGACACCTAAATAATTCAATCCCCATTTGTTCCAGGACTCTCTGAACACTGTAACAGTCACAATTACCAGATGTGGAAGTGGTGCTGGGCCTGCAGTGAAGGGGACCCTGCCCCACATTTTCATGATGTCTCCAAGAGGCTGGAAAGTCTCGTCACAGGCTCTCTTAACCAACAGCGACATCGTGAAGTATCCAGCCTGGAACCACTCTGCCATCTCCTGATTACTGAATGGACCTGAAAGAACACCAACCAACACATGCTGCAGGGAAGGAGAAGCCAGGCCATGCTGGGCACGTTGCAAACAAAGAGCACGAGGCTCAGTCAGGTTCCCCAGCACCCAGCAGCAGGTTTTCCTGGCCCTCTCAGCCCTTGGCTGGCCAGGCTGTGTCCCCAAGGCCGGAGTGTCAATGCACAGAGCTGCATCTCCCATGGGGCTACAGCTCTGTGCCACTGAGTCAGAGACAGGCCAGCTCTGAAATGAAAGCCTGCAGGCACAGTGCTGAGTCTTGGGCCAGCTAATCCCCCTCCTGCCCTCCAGCCAAGCTCAGCACTGCTGCAGGATCAGCATCAGGCTGGCAACAGCCACAATTCCCAGTGTGGGCCTCAGCAGGATCTGACAGTGCCACAACCACAAGTGCTGCTTTCCCCACGGGCACTGTACAGATAATTAAACCATCTCAGCCTGTTTCAACTCCTGCCTTCAAATCAGAAGAAACTCAGAGGTTTTATACAAGTTTTGCACGTGGAACTCAGCAGATGAGCAGATCCACCTCTGAGTGCACAATAACATGTTTGAAGATGAGGGTCCAGTTTCTTTCCTTTCTCAAAAAGCTACACCTTTCCTTCTCTCTCCCTTTTTCCCCAAGAAAGACTTGTCATTCCCTTCAAAAGGAGGGCTCCAATATTAATTTTGCATATCCAAATAGATACAAAGTCAGTATAAAAAATATTATTTAACTGAGTAAGAACCACTTAAGTAAGTTTGGCAAAAACATCTTCTGAAAAGAAAGGACATTCAGTAATTCTGTAAGGAGTATCTCTAGAAGGCAATTCCTCCCAGACAATATGAAACCACAAGAGACTACTCCAAGAAAAAAAAAGTGTTTACTTCATATTCAAGGAAGTACTTACTCAAAAAAAAAAAATCAGATCATCAGCAAACAATAAACACATGGCAGTGACTGACACACAGTGTAAAGCACTGAGCAAATAAAAACACTTTAAAGTTAACATCCTTTAAACTTATAGGGGCAAGAAGAAAACCTTGAGGATGTGTAATACCTGCAGACAAAAGATTGGCACAGATCCCACAAAACACCCCCACCAATCCTGTCCAGAGTTCACACCTAAGGAACAGTGTGAAGTACAGCAGGGGAGGAATTCACTGTTTAATTGCATTTTGGGGAGGCAGATAAAGCAGCTGCTGAAAGAGAGCCCTGGGACCTCCAACAGAAAAGTACCTTCTGAAAGCAGAGATGTAAATCTCTAGATAAAAGGCCTGCTTCAACTTTCATTGCAAAAAAACCTTAAGCAAAAACTGCAAGCGTGAAACAGTTTCTATGACATGAACTAACAATGCACTGAGTGCAAGTGGAATTGAAACTGAGATTCTGTGTGACTACTGGCTTGTGGAAACTTCTTTCCTCTTTGCTCTACATTCTAACCAGACTACCCTTTCCTGAATTCTCTATGTCTTCAGGCTGAGTCTAAAAAACTGATTTCAACACTTCTCATGGATTCTTCAACAAGATACTGGAGTGGTCACATTCTTGCTTTGTTTCCACTGCTATCTGGAAATGTGAGTAACTACTGGCATGACAAACAGGTTTGAGTCTAACCTCAATTTAGAGAAACATGAAGTGATGGCAAACCTCAGCCACAATAAAGCCTAACTCTGGACATGAGGCCTGCTGAGCTGAGGGAGGCACTGATGGGTTGAAGATATTTTCAAAACCCAGCTCTAGAGAGGTAAATTCCCTGTCCCACTTTTGTAAAAAAAAGCACCAGTATCTGTTGGTGGTAATTCCGTGAAGAACTCTAACAATTCCATGAAACAAAAGAGGAAGTGTAAAGGGCACAGACCTACCCTGAATTTCTCCTTGTGGATCTTTGTAGTACCACTTCTGCATGGCTTCATGGAACAGTGGCATGGAGGAACCCTTTGCTCTGTGCTCTTGAATTTTTGCTGCTAGTCTTTCATCATCAAGGGCACTGTCCTGCAGGTATGCCACCATCTTCTCTGCTTGCTGCAGGAGACAGCAAAACCAGCAAGGAATACAAGAGTCACACGTGTGCTTACAGATACGAGCGTGCCAAACACAGCCACCTTGTGCTACCCAGTGCTCAGGAGTGTGGCAGCAACGACAGGAGTCACAGACTGCAACACAAACCTTGAGCTCTGTCTACAACACTGCCACAATCCTGACCAAGCACAGTCCACCTGCTTAAGCAAAGCTTTAAAACAACTTGCCAAGAAGGTCCCATGCAGTAGCATGATGAAAAATAAATATTTTAAACCTAATGGACATAAACTATTTCTCAAGGCAGTGGTCATAAGCACTAGGGTCTTTAGCTCTATAGCACAGGATATAGCACCCTGATCCAGAAAAATACTACAAGAGCTTGACTTAATTTGAAAAAAAAATTGGAGAGAAGCAGCTTTCAGCACACATTGTGGAGTGCAGTCTCAGCTGCATTTCCGATTTTATGGGCTTCAAATATTTTTTTGCATTCCACATTCCTCCAGTCCACAATTGTCAACAACAAAGGAATTTGAGAAATTTTACCTGCTCTAGGTGTTTGAGGCCCTCTTCATCATCTGGATCAGTGGGAATGTTGCCCATGCCTGGAGCAGCTGTGACAGGTGTTTGAACTGGCCGCAGAGCAGGATTTGAATTGGAAACAGGAGGAGAAAGATGAGCAGAAGAAGCTGTGTCTGCAGGAATCTGTGGCAAAGGTTGAGCAAGAGAAGCCAAATCTAAAGAAAAATGTTCAAGTTAGTTCATTGTCTTTAACACAAATTAAAATGACTTTTAAGAACTTACTGTAGAGAACATTCAACAGTTCAAATTTAGCACCAAAGCAAAAGTATTTTCAGATCTTCCTGAATGCACTGTTTACAGCACAGGCACCCAACCTAACTCCAAGGAACAAACAGTTTAGCTCTAACAGCACAGAACCCATCACATCCCATTGCCTGGCCACACACACCTGTCCATTCTGATCTGCTCTACCACAATGATGCACATCCACAACTAGCTCATGTTTCTCTGGACTGCACTACAGTGTGAAGTACCACTGCACTGCAAGCATCTGAGACGGCATATCCAACAAATCCTGTGTTTACAGACCAGTTGGAGAATTCTGGCTTTTCATCACCACAATCCACTCCTTGCCTCCTTTAAGAGACCAAGACTAACCAACAAGTAATGCAAACTTACTAAATGTACCTGAAGTTTCTTACCTTCCCCCCTGTTGGACATTTTGGCTGGTGGTGTATTCTCCGATCGATTCTCTTTATCTTCTGTTTTTTCTGTTCTTTCTGGCACAGACTCTTCCTTCCTTTCAAAAAGGCTTGTCTGCAGTGGGTCTGGAGGCTGGGATTTGGGTGGGGTGTCTGACCTGGCAGCTGGAGATGTCTGCACTGCTTCTTCCACTGCTTCTGTAACATGGCACAGTTCTACGTAATGGAATTAACAGAAACTCTGCACTGGCAGTTGCACCACAAGTCCCCCTTACCTGTCACTCCTCTTTCTGTTTTCTCCCCTTCCTTCTTGGTCTTTTCGTGATCTTTGGCTTCTTCATTGTGGCTCCCTTCAGAATCGGATCTTTCCTCCCCTTCCTCCACAGGTCGGAAGTCCATCTCCTGTTCCTCAGGTATTGGCTCCTTCTGCACCTTCTACAAAGCCAACACAATCCTCCATAACCCACCCGCCACACACACCAGGACATTTGGGCACAGTGACCGACGGCCCCGGACAGCTTTTCACCTTAAGAGAGAGAAACGCTCCAGATGAGTCAAACGTTCCCATTTCCTCTTCTGCATCCTCTAGGCACCACTCAGGGAGACTGTCCCTGTCGTCGTCCATGCTGCCGCTGCCGCAGCGCACCCGCCGATAGCCCCGCTCGTCGTCTCGGTCCCGGAAATCGAACTCGAATCTCCGCCGTCGCTCCATGTGCTCCCGCCAGCCTGCGGAACGAGGGCCGTCTGAGGCGGGAAAGGAACTTTACCACACAGGCCTGGGGAGCAGCTCCCTTGGAAGGGCAAGCGGGATGAGCTGACAGGGACAAACTGAGAATGCTCCTACAGGGTACAGCCCGTGTAGGGACAGGCAACTTGCAGGGACAAGGGAAAAACAGGGACAATCTTCCCAATTAGCAGGAGACTTTCCAATACTGTCCACATTAAAAACTGGATCATGAGCATTAAAACCCATGTAAGGCTAAGAAAGTCGGGCTACAATCTAAACCACACACCACAGTAAGACAAGCAACACTAGCTGCCAATTGAATTTACCAGCCATCGCTGACTTAAATTTTTTTTGGAACCTTTCCGTGTATAAGGTTTTGCATTTTCTTTCAGGCAATCTGCAGAAGATGCATTCTGAACAAACCCCCCCATGCTTTTTGCCCTCACAGATGCTTTTGTGCATATATATGAAAAATGGAGTGCCAACTGTTCAAATACCTTCGAGAGGACTGGAAAGTCTCTTTAAATGGTAATTTTTTAGCCGTGGAACACCAAAACTTGAAATGATAAGAAAGGGGAAAACTTTCCAAATTCAAGTATAAATTTTATATTCAGAAGACACCTTTATTCAGCCAAGCTTCATATCCTCTGAATGCAGAAATGCTATTTAAACAGTAAAGAACTCGTTGCTAAGGAAAACAAATTGGGAGTGAAAAGACTGTACACAATAGGAGCTATCTTTTAAAAAGGTTCAAAGCAAAAGTGAAAGTACATTAAATTTTTAGTGCTTTTAGTGGTGGTTTTTTTCTGGAGTTAAAAAAAATGTTTTTTTTCCTCTCGGAATCTGTGCTATCAGTGCAATCTCACTGTATCAAATAGTTACCAAAAAAACCACAGTAAAGGAGAAAAATGTCCTGTTTCCTATGTTTAACAACTTAAGTATTAATATTAGCTATGCAAAAATCCACTTTTGTCTCACAAATACAGGAATGTAAAACAAACTCCTTCTAAAAACATTATGAACTTCAATCTTGAATTTTACCAAAGAAACAGAAAGGTTAGACTTTAACAAGTCCTTCACTGTACCATATGGGATTATTTGCAAATAGTTCCACTGGATAACTTAATCTCTGCTTCTAGTTATGCCTTGGAAAGAAGGAGGTATTAAACCATCAAATCAGTGTTCTCAGGCAACCTTTTTAGTGTCATTAAGGGAACAGATGTAAGTGTGAGAGGTTACTGACAACCAGCCTTCATTTCTGATTAAACCATGGCTGGACATCTCATTACAACCAGCAATGTCCGTGTCAGGTTTCCCAATACATGGAAAAACAGCCACAGCCTGACCTGGCAATGCCATCCTGGGGCTAACAAGTGGCTGAGCATCTCTTTTGTGTGGAATGGGAAAATCCAGTCTTCATGTCCTGTACAGCCATAAACAAGCCACGTAGAGACCCTGGACTGAGAAGAGCCTCTATTTTCCCAGTTCACACCCCTACTTTCAGGAGCACAGGCTCTCCAGAAACAAGGCTTTGAAGTAATGAATTCTAAGCATTTGTTAATTCCAGGTATCTTCAAAGTTCAAACTAAGGACCATTTACTCTGCTGGCAAAGATTTGCTCACAGCACCTCGTACAGTCCCCTCATTTTCAGAGCTGGGTGGAGCAGGCACATGCCCTTGTTCCTTAATAACAAGGTATGTTTGTAAAAGCCTGCTTAGAATATAGGCAGTAACTCAGGTGTGAAGACCCAGGCTGCCAACCTTTAAAATAAGCCAAAAGTAAAGTGCTCAACTCTGAGGTAAAGTTTTTTTAACCAACAGTTAGGATACAAACATATCTAAATTCAGTCCTAAAATATCACTAGGCACCAGTTATATGATCAAGATTTCAAGTTAGAAGACATAATTTTAAGCTTAATTTATCCCTCGCAATCCATGGTGATATTGTAGGTAAAAGACGGGACTACTGGCTGCTTCAGGAAGTCCAAGTACATGTTAGCCTCAATTATTAATAGCTATTTACCTCTTAAAAGTTATATTGTCTAATTTAACAAAGAAATTTTCAATATATCCTAAACCAATACTAAATATTCAACTAAACAATACTAAATGCTTATCAAAAGAATAGTACATATTTTTTGGCATATGTTGTATATGAACCTAATTCTTATTTTTGCTCAATCTTGGAGCAAGATTCTCTAACAGACTTCAGTTGCTTTAGATATTTAAGATACACAAAGAACAAAGCCCAAAAATTCAATTCTAATTGAATCACAACTGTTTCTGAAAATGGAGTGAACAAAGATGATTTGAAAAGCCTTTCGAAAAAAAAAAGCATTAACCAGAAAGTCTTTGTATAAGATTACAGTCGAAGACCCCTCACAAATGCTTTTTAGGAAAAAGATTTTAATAAAGCTTTTTAAGCAAGGGCACCAAATCATATCAGAGAAATTTTAGGCAAGAACTGATTCCTGTTCCTCAAGGATGACTTGGTAACCAAAATAAACATCTATACATCATTCATTAGTTTAGACACCAAATCAGGTTTGTCTTGCAAATTTAGAGGGCAATCATTGTCTGAATGCAAGAATTGTAACAAGACAAGCTTTTTAGTTATTAAATCATTAAAATGATGGCTAAAAACTAAGAGGAAAAAAAAGAACTTTGAAGCAGCCAGCAAATCTAAATCTATGGTCACACTCCTCTTACAGACAGTTAACCCAGCCTAAAGATCCCAGCAGAGCCAAACCAAAGGAAGGCCCAGCTAAACAAATGACGACAGTCCTCTGAAGACATGTCTCTATTTTTAGGAGGACACATGATTAGTACTATTACCTAACACCAGAATCAGTACAAAGCAGCAGTTTAAGCCATGCCAATTTGAGTTAAACTCATTGTTTAAAGCAAAATGTGATTGAAACCATTTTGATGGTCCTGGGGCTACACCTCAGAGGAGAATTCAAATATAGCCCTGACCAAAGCTGAGACAGGACAAATACAGTTATCAGCTCAGGCTGTCTCAAGATTAGCATCTTCTCTGCAGATTCACAGAACTCCTCCAACAGGCTTGCAATGACACCTGCTAAACCTTCTAAGTGAAGTTCAGTTACTTGCCTACTACACTGAAAATTCGAGTAAGCAGTAATATTTTCTATAACAAAAGATGAATTTTCAAAACCTTCCTCAGAACATCTTCCACAAAAGCTCAAGACATGAATGAACTTCTCAACTTTGAGGTCTATGCTTCCTTTTTAGCTAAAGCATGCAGTCTTGTACTTGCACAACCCTCCACTCCCGAGTACGACGCTGCATCTGACAATCATGAGGTAGCTGGCCTGATGTCTTCTGAATGAGATAACAAAGCAGCAGTGTCTAATGAACAACTGTGACCACACACTGGGGGAAAGAAAATGACATTCTTCAAAACACGCCCTCTAGCATTGCTCTAAATAGAAAACATCTGACAATAAATCAAGCCTTGGGGTCACTGCTTGATTTCGGCACAGTCGAACAGCTGTTGGAGGGCAGAGCAACGTACAGCTGTGGGGAGGGCTCAGAACAGAGGTGATGGTCACCCAACAATTACAGCACTGAAAGTCCGCTGGGATGTTGAAAAGGGTGACAGACTCACTGTAAGAGCAACTGAGACTTTTTTTAATTGAAGTTATTCACCTCAGCCCCAAAAATGTCCCATGTTTCCTTTGCTTTCCTCTTTTCCTGGAGAAAAAGAGGCTCAAGGAGCACCTTGTCACCCTCTACAACCACCTGGAAAGAGGTTTAGGTTGGGTATTAGGAGCAATTTCTGCGCTGAATGGGTTGTCAAGCAATGGAACAGGCTGCCCAGGGTAAGAGTGGATTCCCCATCCCTGGAGGGAATTTAAAAGACATGTGGATGTCTTGGGGACTTGCACTTGGGGACACGCGTTAGTGGTGGCCTTGGCAGTGGTGGGGGAATGGTTGGACTCAAGGACTTTGAAGGTCTTTTTCAAATTAGATAGTTCTGTGATTTTATGAAGATGTAACAGCAGAAGAGCCAAATCCTCTGGTGCAGAAGGCTTCTGCAGCCAAAAGGCACCCAACCCCAGAATTCCACAACAGGAATGACTGAATCTTTTCCAAATAGAAGGAAAAAAGTATAAAATACATATGTTTCAGTCCTACTACTCAAATACCAAGCTCTGCTTTGTATTTCTCCCGCAAACCTGGCAATGCAAGGCTGGAAAGCACGTGAACAGACTTACCTTGTCAGGCAGCGAAGGGGAGAGTGACACCAAAGCGGTGACACTTATCAAGACAAGACAGTAACTAACTATACACAATGCACAGAGCAACATTTTGAGATTTTCCAAGGATGCCTCTTGGCACTGCAAACACATCTGGAAAACTAGAAAGAGCCAACAACCGGAATGGTTTAGTGTCAGTGTCACTCCACACACTCAGATGTGCTGCTGACCTAACGTGGGTCATTTCTCCCCCTCATCATCACTGCCAGACCAGTATTTAATGACCCAAACCACACAAACTATTTCTGAACTTGTACCTCCCTTTCCTCGTGCCCTGAGCTCCCCCTGCCCTCCATAACCACGGCTGCCTGGTTGTCCCCTCTCACCTGGGCTGTGGGGACGCCACCTCTCCCCATCTCTCCGTGACCCAGCCAGTCTCCAGCCTCCATCATCATCCTCCCCGTTCTGCTCCTCCCTGAAGATGCGCCAGTTCTCGCTCTCAGAGCGGATAAACTCGTGTTTCCTCCCCGCTGTCGCTGTCCCACCTTCCTCAAAGTTTGGTCTCACTGCAAAGCAAACACAGACCAGTGAACATGTGTCCTGTCTTCAGGAACACAGAAGCAAAAGGGTTGAAATCTTGCTCCCTTGGAGGCAAAAACACATCATAAGTGGTTACAGGAACCTAGAGAAGGAATGGAAGGTCAGGAAGGGAACAATGACACATTTAGGAAATTCAGGTCCCTATGTACCCTAGGATGGAAAGACTGAGGAAATTAAAAAAAACACCCGAAGAAAGCAAAGCATACAAGCAATTAGAACATGAAAAGGAAAGACAAAGGAGGAAAAGGCAGTTTAAGATACACAGGGAAGCGTAATAGAAAGAAGAGAGAATAAACTAAAGGAAAATGAGAATGCAGTAAACTGTAAACATTATATAAACCAAACATATTTGCTACTGCTATAACAAAGAATGTGAGGTCTATATGTTCAATCCAACATGATGCAGAGCATTCTTGCAATGTCTTAGGAAACACGGAGGATTTAAAGTAGGATTGAGGAACAAGAAAAAATCTAGCACTGTTAACATTATGCTGTGAATCCATCTTCTGCAGAGCCGAGGTCAGTGTGGTAAGAGTTAGAAGCAATTATGCTGAAGGACAAGCCTAGCAGAAGTTTAGCAGACAGGATTGTCTTTTAGTTCTCAATTTACACCATGTTATATTTAAAACAAAACATAAAATCCTCCAGTATCTAAAGAAGAGCAACACTGTCAGAAAAGGATGATATAAATATCTTTATGAAAAGACTCCCCCATTCAGACATCCCCATATACACCAGTATATCCACCACATGATACACTGGTACATCCAGGCTAAACATAGATGCTGCTTTCAATGCTGACTCACCCTGACAAGATGACCACTGAAATAACTGACAGTACTACCCTGAGGACTTCAGAGTTTTGTATTTCTTTAAATATGTTTAGCTGCGTAGCACCAAACTCTCACAGGAACAATGGTGATGCCATCTCCTCACTGATACTATTAGCCAGTGTTAACCTGAAATTGTGTTTTTCACTATTAAAAAAAGTATTTAAGTACTAGAGAAAGGCAGACTGAATTTTCCTTCTTAAAAGAGTCTTAAAATCCAGAAATACAAGATGGCATTTGGTGAAGACTGTCTACTATGCCTGCTTACTTAGACAGGATAAACACAATAAAGCATGTTTACACTTTAAGATTCCTGGGATTGTATGGGACATTTTTAATAAGTTAGTTAAGCAAGGATAGCAGAATGCATTTCCCTTTCTTCACACCAGGCAGCTTTTTCAATGAAAAAAGTTAAGAAAGAGTATGTGAAATTCTGCAGCACATCAGACCTTTGTTCAGAACTCGAAAATTCTTCCTACCTAGAGATGTTACACTCTGGAGCCAGGAAACACACAGTGGCTTTGGACTTGGCATGGATCTTGAGCTAAAGCACATGGACCGATTTAAAGCACAGCACCAGCACCAACAGGCAATCCCAGCTATGAAGCCCAGTATAACCCAGTTACAGCTTTACTGCACTGAAGGGGACAGAGGCTGAAGATAATTTCTGTACTTCCTGGGCTTTGAGAACAAAAGCCTTCAAACAGTATTTTGGGGAGTCTCTGGAAATACTGGCTCCAAACAAACCAAAACTGCTGGAGGCACTAACTCCATTTGGTAGGTGCAAGGCTGGTAAGTTTTCTGATCTGGAGCGGATAAACCTTTGTAGTTGGAAGTCAACCACATTCTGTTTTCCCATGCTCCATGGAAAATACAGGAAGGCAACAAGCCACACAGAAAATCTAGGCCTGGGAAATACTGAGTTTTTCCACTTTACATACCTAACAATATAACGCAGACAAATGTAGTGGGAAGTGCAGGAAACCCCCCATTATTGCTCCTTCAGAGAGTAGGAAAGAGACAGAGCTACTGAGCCAAGTCAGCTGAAAGTAAAACACACAGGCAGTGGCCCAGGAGAGAGCTGCAGTCCAACAGGCCAGCTGAGCCTAAGTCCCACATGATGAGAAATATGTCTCTCTGAACTTATTTTTAAAATGCTACAAGGAGGAAAAATCCAATGTTCTCTATTCTGCAGCACTTGATACCTGTTGTATCTCACTAAAAGTCACCTGAAGATAAAAGTTATTCAAACCACTAATTTGAGACAAGAAAAATAACATTTTTACAGATTTATCTATTGTTTTCATAAAAATTCACAGCCATTACTTGATATTTATTCAGTCACACTAATTTGAAAGACTTCAGACTCTACCAACTAAGAAAAAAAAGGAGTTTACTACTTTCCATTGTTATCAAGCTCAAATGATACCGGAGACTGCTCTTTGACACTGACAACCCATCAGCTCATAGGCTCTGTTCAGATCTTCCAAAAACACTGGGAGGAAAAAAAGGTCACTTGAAGAATATCATGGAATCTACTCTGCCTCTGTATATCCAGGTTTTAGCCCCTCTGCACGTATATATTCTGATATAGGCATGACCAGGGCAACTCAGGTTCTATATTTTGAACTTGCAGAAAATGGGGCTTCAAACATCTCTGCAGAGGTGACAAAACATCAAATGCTGTTTGCAAAGATCAGACACAAGTGGGATCCTGCCCCCTGTCCGATTTTAAATTTTACAGCATTAGAAATGTAGAAATGAAAAAATCAATTACATTGATTTTATAGTATTATATTTACCTGAGGATGGGGCCACCTGTGATTCAAAAACCTTTCCAAACACAGCAGCACTCCAGTGTGTCCCATCAGAGACTGTTCTCATGTCACACTTGAGAGGAATTCAGAGAAAAAAAAAATGCAGTGTAACATGACATACTTCAGTTTTCTGGTACCAGGACACCAGAGCAAGCAATAGTCAAAGGCAGCCAGGTATGTGTCAAAACAGGTCTGGCATGAGATGATCCTCAAGATTAGATAGACCAGCCAGGAAACCAGTTCTCTACAAACACAAACCGGTCACAGGTTAAGGGTCAGTAAAATCAAGCTACCCAAGTGACAGAAAGACTATGACAAACTGAATGCAGGAATATTCCTACAGCTTCCATTTAAATTCATAACTTCCAAAGTCCCAGCACATTCTCTGCAAAGTCTTCCTAGACTTGAGAACAATCGTTTCAGCTGAAATGACTTAGGTCAAAGAGTCAGTACTTGGCAACGTTTTAAGGATGAAAGAAACCAAAATGCAATCTCTGGTTTTGCCTTGGACTAATTGACTGGACTTCCTGAAGAGAAGGAGCAGTAAAAGGGCACCTCTGTTCAAGTCTGTCACAAAGCCAGCAGTGGTGTTTACAGAAAACTTCAGACAGAGCCTGGTGGTATCCAGCCAAAAAAGCCAGAGCTGTGCAACACTGACCTGCAGGAATACTGATTGCAAGAACAGGACTGGGATTCTGGGATGTGGCCTCATGGCAACATATTTAGGAAAGGTCTTACTAACAGAGTGGCAAAGAACTTCTGCTCTCCGGGCTGTCAGTCCATGTTTCCTATGCCATGCTCACTGTCTGGAGAGAATAAACAGGAAAGCCATGACTGACAGCCAGACTGTTGACTCTGAAGAGGGGGAAAACTATAAGAGTCTATTGAGTGCTTTGACTTGCTCTCTTCTCTCTGCTACATGCTACACACTTCTTTAAGAGAAAGAGAGACAAACCTTTGCAGCCAGTGTTTTTAAAGGAACTGAAATAACGTGGCCTGGAGATGTGCAACTTTGTAGCTCATTTTACAGAAGAATAAAATAAATGGCTTTAAGATAGTGTTTCTAAAGAAAGACTACCTTCTCATTAGGACACTACTGGACGTGCTAGAGACACTATAGGAATACAAACATCAGAAAGTGACTTTCAGTGATGGATCAGGAATTCTGAATCCCACTTCTAGCTTCACACCTTCCCTCTCTCCATAAAATCTTAATCTCCACAGGTCTCAAAAACACACTACTCAAATATCACTCCATATTTTTTCACAAAAATTAACCATTATACACTGTCACGAGTATGGGCAATTCAAAGGATTTAACAAGAGTTTAATTCTGTAACACACCTGGAAATCACATACTGCAACTATTTCATCTGCTGCACAATCACGTCAGATTTTCAACCCACTCAGTTGGATCTGATTAGGAAACCTCTGACCAAACACTAGTGCTTTCTGCAGTACAATGTGTGGTTTGTACAGTTTCCAAAAAAGATCCTACTTGTGAATAAAAGAGGCTGGCTGTGGTGGAAGTTCAACTTCCCGGGAGTAGAGAGGAAGGTAAAGGACAAGTGACATTGTCCTACTGGGTTGCCACGGTGGTGGGAGTTCCCTTGTGCTACATTATTTGCCCTGATTCTGAAGGTCACACTATGCCTATCATAGTTTTCAGTCCTGTGCCTGAACATGTATTAAAATATTCCATACTAATGAAGCAAAGAATTAATGTTTAGCAATTTAGGGCTGGGGGAAGGTTAAAAAAGAAAAAAAATAGGGAGGATTTTGTTTCCTAAGCAGGAAAGTCTACATTAATAATTTTCCCAGCAGGCCTTCAGTAGTTTTACTGCAAACAACCACAGCCTTTGTTTCTCAGATCCTCTTACATGTGACGTTCGATCAAAGCCCTCACATCAGCAGCTCACCAAGGGGAAAAAAAAGAAGTGTGAAATACTCTTGGGTCCCAGAGCTGTCCCCAGAGCTGGTTTAGCAGCACAGCTCTACTAAAACACAGCTTCCATAACTTCCCATTTGATAAGTGAGAGCTTCGGTGCAAGTGGTGTCGTTTGCTGCAAGCAGTCAGAAGCCACTGAACCTGCACCGTTTCATTCCTAGGCTTCAGCAAAGTACTGTGAGCAACTGCATGCTCTCACAAAGGAGCAGTGTGGAGGTGGAAGTGGCCAGGTCTGGTTTCTGAGCAGCATTAGGTGTTCAGCAACACCCTCCCAGGAGCACCGGCCGCACCTCAAGCTGCAGCCCAACCTCCCGTAACGCCAACGCTCCGGAGCTCGGGACACAACGGGAGAGCAAGAGATGGCACTGCATGAGCAGCAGTGACACACCACAGCTTCTCTCCTCACCTAAACGAACAGCAGTTGACACCGGTTAGAAAGAAAGTAGCAGAGAACAGCGTCTGGTTTTTCAGCAGCAATATGGGAACTTTTCCATTTGGCTTTTCCAAGGGAATTTCGGCCTTTTCAACTTGGATGTAAAGCTTTAAGATTATACAAACCTATAAATGATCTTGATTAAGGAGGTGAGGGGGAAGGCAGCCCTTCTCCAAGTAAGTGTTAGAGGATTTCTCCTTGGCTGCTAAGGGTTTGTGTTGGGTAAAGAAAGGCTCCTAACAAACCAGCATTCTTTTCCACATGATCAGAGCTAACCAGCCCCCCTGCAGGCCAAATGACCAATCAAATCAGCTTCAGATGAAAACCAACCCCCCAGCACTATAAACACAGGAATGAGACATACAAACCCATTTTTACAGGTTTTTGGGTGTTTTTTCAAAATCTCTACCAACCACTTGTGGGAAGTTTCTTGCTAGTGCTGGGAGCAATACATCAGCCCAGTCCTCTCCTGGAGCCCAGGTTATCCCTTCCTCCTGCACACAAACCCTTCAAACACTGGTAAGTACGGAAAACCATCTTAATTTTTTTCCTTTTTCTTATTGTACAATTTAAAATTGTTCTGTCATTCTTTATTCTAAGAAATTGAAGTTGGTTTTGGGGCAGAGAGTTTTATTTCTAAAGTTGACTAAATTAAGTATCACCTTAAACAAAATTATTTGCTTTCCCTCCCTAAAAAAGAAGAAAATGCTCTCTCGGGTCACCACAGACCTAAGAGCAGACAGAGCAAAATCAAAGGCATCATGCAGTACTTTTTCAGAATATTTTTGAGATAAACAGTGCTGGAAAGACTCTGCAACTCTCTGCAGACAAGGAGCATTGCAAGCCTCTGGCTCAGGTAGCTGGGTGTAATGAAAAAGTCATTCTCACCTTGCTGCACTCACATCATAACTCAGCATTTAACTTCAGCTCCATCACAAATTAGAAGAAATGAGCTTCACCTCCTCAAGCCTTGCTTTTACCATCCCACACCTTGCATATTTTCACTCAATGCATCCCTGTGCTCATGGACACACAGGCAGAGTGAACCTCAACATCCTGGAAAAACCTAGTCCTGGAAAGCTACTGAGGACTTCGTATCACACAGGGCAGGACTGCTCTTCAAAAACAGCACATTCCACAAAAAATGCATGGCAGCACACTATTGCTACAGCTTGACATCAGCCAAAATCCTCCCTCATAACTGCTAAATTACTCCTCCACTGACAATATTTAATTTTGCATTTAAGTTTCTCTATAAGGGCTTAATACATACCAGCATATTTTAAAGGCTTTACCAAGACTTTGTTTAAATGTTGAAATTTTTCTGCTTCTCTAAAGGTGGCTAGACTAGTTGGTCCACTCAGATGGTACTTCATAATCAAGAATTAGTGTTCATACATACCCTCAAAGTACTTATGTGAAAATACATTATACATAAAATGGAGTATTATTTGGATCCCCAAAAATCAAGTATATAAGCAGCCTTGTTTTCTGTACTATAAAAGGAGATCTCTCCCACTTTTCTTTAAAGTGCATTCTGTAGTAAGCTGTCACAGAAAGTCAAAAGTACAAGATCTCACATCCTGTACTTTGTGGCACTTGAATTTGTTGAGCCCAAGTCACATTTTTCAAAGCAAGTTCCCATTTTTACAAGACCTACTTATAAATGCAACAAGTCCTGAAAACTGTTATCTTAATTCTGCAAACTGCTCAAAGTACCAGTTTTGTCACAAACTACTCCCATTCACCTCAATGAAGCATTAGCTACAAAACCTAAAGGACAAATATGTTTGAAATGTTAACTGTCCTACTCACAACAGTAGCAGAAGCTTTCAACCAAAGCAGTTACTACAACTGACCTACTTCCTACATTTCTAAAACTGTCCCCTAATGTAAATCGTATGATCCAGTCATGTCATCCATACTGAAAAAACCCTTAATTTCCTAATATTAATGTCAGAGCATCTCAAGGATTGCCAATATAACAATAATCTAAAAATAACAATACACAAAAATCCATTTTAATAGCAAAGTGCCTTTTAAAAATTATAGTCTTAGTTTGTTCTTGTTGCAAAGCACAGAGCAGCAACACCTCTGAAAGGTCACAGCTCAGAGCCACGTTTAAACCTGAAACTTGTACATGATTATGCAGGCCCAGGTGAAGTAAAGAGGGAATGTACACATTCCCAGTGGGACATGTTGCCACCACCACCTGGCTTCTAGGGAATCTTCCCATTATGCTGTGTTGTAAGCACTTCTTGCAGTCCCTCTTCACTGCTGGCCTGTCAGAACGAAGCCTCAAAGCCCTCCCAAGGTCAACCAGAACAGATTTTGTTAAGGGGAGAAGCTGGGCAGGTAGGGCAGCAACCCAGAAGTGTCTCCTGAGCACAGCTCCTCGTTCCAGGCATTCAGGCTCCAAAAAGGGCTGCAGGTGCATTAGCATGTTGAGCTGAAAACAGGCTGGAAGTGTCACTTCACATGACTTCAAGTGAGAAGACAAATGAAAAGGAAATTAAGAGAGTGCTGCAAATGAGTTACCCTACAACCCAAGCAGGGTTGTAACAGCTGAGCTCCTGCTGCCAAGAGAAAGGCCAAGCAAGAGGAAAGGAGAAGAAAGCAATGTGCTGGCATAGAACAGGAATGTAGTAAAAACTGTTACAACACATGGAAGATGATCTCCATCAGAAAGGCAAAGCATGAGAGATCAGTGTGCTGGATCACGAATTTCAGAAATTCACACAGACAGCCTAGAGCTGTAAGGCAGGGTTTTATTACACACAAATCATTAGCTAGCCAGGTCAGTTTAGAACCTGTCCCACTGCTAGAAGGAACCTGTGACTACTGACGTAAAAAGTCAATACCTACCCTACCCTGATTTGTTTTAGACAAGTGTCTAGAAGAAAAAAGCCAGGATGAGGGAAAAAGGTGGTAAAAAGAGAAACAAACAAAAAAGCTAACAACTGACATACACACTGGCATTGGTGGTAATTTAATTTTCAATAAACTGGAAAGAGGAAGGATTAGACAGAGTGAGTGTGTGATAAAAGACTGGTCAACATGCCAAAAGAGGTTTAGAGAAGTAATTTTTGGCAGTTCCTGCCTTTCCAGTCAGTGACTATCAGCTGGGAGATGGAGGGACAAAGAACACTCCAAAGCTACAACAGCGTCACAAGTCAGGACCCAGGAAAAGCAGAACTAGACAAACAGAGTAACAGAGTTTAAGAGGTAACATTGGACCCATCTGGATTAGAAACAGTATGTGTGTCACAGTAGAGACAAGCATTCTCCCAACAAACAACACAGAATTGTTCAAGTCAAGCTGAATGTCTTTCCTAAAACATACACCATTTGAAACTGGGATTTACTGGGGACATCAAGGACCATGCCAGGCAGGGGATTGGATCACGTGTTGGTTTGTTTCACTGCAGTAGGCAAAGAAAGGAGTAGACAGAAGACAATCTTTTTTTAATTCAAAGACACATCTACTCTTAAGTTGCCTCTGCTTTGGAGAATACAGAGGACCATCTTCCAGCCTGGGTAAATTATTTCTCACAGGGCAGTTGTCCTTTGACCTCTCTCTCACCCAACTCCATTGCTCCCAGAGCCAACTCACAGTTTCTTACCCATTTTTCTCACCTCAGTAAGGTGAGACTCGTGGCTCTTAATGCCATTAATATTGCTTGCAAAAAACTAGACTTGGAACTCAAGTTCACACATTTCCAATGCTCTCACTGCTGCTGAATTAGATGTATAATATTTTAAACAGTCCTGGACAATAAAAGTTAGGTCTCCACCAACAGAAACAGTGCGTGACCCAGTTAACTTCAGCAGGCAAATTCTCCTGCTGGGAGCCTGGAGGAGCAGGGAGACAGGACTGTTCTGAGAATTACAATCTCCATTACTCCCAGTAGCACAAACACGTGAAGCACAGGCAAGAAAAATGGACCATACTAAGCATGTATGTGCATATGTAACACTGCAGCATCATGCAGCACTCAGTCAGTATCACACTCATTTTTACATGTGTTTGTCTTGCAAACCCAAATTGCTTGGAGGTTACAAAGCAGATGCTGCCCTCAAAGTACCACAAGAATTTACAGAAACATACAAGTTTTGCTTTGGTTGCATTTTGGGGGTTTGTTTGGTTTTTTAAAATAATGCATCATGTTTATACTCGGAGGCATTTTGTTCCGTAAGCGTTCTCTATTCCAACAAGGGCGTGTTTCTTGTCAGTACTGCTTACCCTAAGATGGTAAAAGCAAGGCATTGTTCACAGGTTACTTTGAGCATGCTCCCCATCATCATTCCCATTCAGAGATGCCCATTTTCCACCTCCTTCCAGGCATCCAGAAGGGCTCTCCTAAATCTTAGCACAAGGACACTGCTCTGCAGACCAGTCACTAATCACCTGATTACTGAAGTACTTCTAACTGCATTCATTTTACTGTCACTTCTGTAACAATGCAGCACGGGTGAGAACTGTCATTTAAGGAGCTATGCAGGAGACTAAAAAGCAAACTCAGTGAAGGTGGGGGGTGAATGGACTGTGATCAGAATCCCCGAGGAAAAGTGGCCTGGTACCAGAGACTAGCAGAACCTCACTAAATCCACCGTATTCTTTGGCACAGGGAATGGTTTCAAAGTATTTCTTCCAGGAGATATGAACTGGAAAACAAAAATGAGGGGAAAATCACCAAATTCCACTCAGGCCATCATTTACCTCCTTTGACTAGAGCATGGACAGAAGTAACACCTGGATGGTTTTGAGAACCTACAGAAGGAAATCAAAATTTAGCTAAATATTCACTGTGAGGTCAATCCTCATACCTTAGTAGGCATTAAGCATGAGAGAAAGCAAAAGAGAATGTTCTGCAATTACTAAAATTTGGTATGAAGATTAAGTAAACAGTCATGGAAACTGCTGGCTTATAGGATCAAAGATCACAAGACAGATTTTTGCCTTCCATAAACTTCTGAAGTTCAGGATCCTTAAAAATGTGTCTCAAAAGAAAACCAAGATAGTGCTCTTAGATGGAAAAAAATGCAATTCTCTATGCTGTTTGTAAATTTGCATTATAAACTGAAATACTCTAATTCAAAGAAAGGTCAAAATTGATAGGAAACCAGAAGTGACTAAACAAACCATGTATAATTAGGATGTGCAGAATGTGCAAGTATTTTTAAATCCCCTTGTTCTGCAAACAAGTTTCCTCACCACCTTCTTTAAGCAGGTGGTAGACATTAGTAAGTCCATTTTACACAAACTCATATTGAATTTTAATCTGTTCGAGGTGAACTTTAAACATCCAGGATCTACAAAATTCTTGGATTTGAGTGACCAGTGTCTTTTCAAAAGACATTCAGCACCTCTGACAAGCTCAGCAAGCTTTGTGGTTTAAGAGTAAACAAAGGAGCCTAACATGCCAAATACCTATAGGTATCCATTCTGCTTTCCACATTTCCAATTTCACCTTAATTCCCATATGCCTGCTGTCCTATTTTCTTATTTGGTCACTAATAAAAATGACACTGCTCAGGCAGACTAGACTGCAAATTATGTCACAGTGAATTTTCTGTACTGGTCTCCTGCCCTCCTTTTACCTGATCCTTACATAAACAGCCTCAGACTCCCAGAATCAGCTCTGCCCTGAACACTGTAATTCTCTTGAACTGACACGGGGTGTGCAGACAGCAGACATTTCCAGAGCCAGGAAAGCCTGAAAGGGCTACTGGCTAAACTACAGCATTCCCCTCAAATGCAGAAATATGTCAGGAGTAATATAATAAACATTATTACCATAATACTACTGTTAGTAGTATTCACAATAGTATTGGTAAATTATTATAGTCTGCTGAAAAGTTACAAAACCTGATACAATGAGACAAAATTCAGCTTCTTTTCGGATACAGCAATCCTAAGGCCATCCCACTCACCCCTAAAGAATTAAAGCATGTGACACCAGTGTAAATTTAGGAAGGTAAAGTATGAAAGTTATATTTAAACAACTAAGCAGGGAAAATTTGAGTAGTAGTCAGATTTTTAAACTTAATCTTTTTTAGCAAAGTATTACCACAAACAGCAGTAAATTCCTCTCCAAGCTCCTGACTTAATCTTCTCTGGATTGCAATGTATAAGCCCTCCTTTGTTGGCTGCAGTATTTCAACCCCTGCTGATGTGTCAAAAACTGTGAGCGTTAGGCAAAATACAAATATGCTGCATCGTATCACTTCTTTTCCTTTTTCCTCCTTTCTAGAGGATGACAACAGATATGATAGAGAGCAACAACACCAAATCCAGTGCTCCCCTCCTGACTCAGAGATACCTGCGCATGGTGACCAAGGACGGACACAGCACTCTGCAGCTGGATGGTGCCCAAGGCAAAGGCCTGGCCTACCTCCGAGATGCGTGGGGAATACTCATGGACATGCGCTGGAGATGGATGATGCTCGTCTTCTCTGCTTCTTTTGTCATCCACTGGCTGGTCTTTGCAGTGCTCTGGTACCTGCTGGCTGAGATGAATGGGGACCTGGAGCTGGACCACGATGCTCCACCTGACAACCACACTATCTGTGTCAAGTACATCACCAGTTTCACTGCTGCCTTCTCCTTCTCCCTGGAGACACAACTCACGATCGGTTACGGCACCATGTTCCCGAGTGGGGACTGTCCCAGTGCTATTGCACTGCTGGCAATTCAGATGGTGCTGGGGCTCATGCTGGAAGCCTTCATCACAGGTAATCCTTCCTATTTCATCTTTAAACAGAGCAGGTGTAACCACTGGATTTGAGAATGGAGTTAGAAATACTGCTCATTTGGATATGTGAGAGAACAACTGAGGTAGTCACTAGAAGCAGGATGAGATTTCAGCTATGTTGTATAGAAGTTAAACACCTTTGATTAATAAAAGGCAAACAGTCATACCAAGATCTGGACTTCAGTTCCACTAGTCATTGGACAATACTTGTAGCAGGTCCTTGCTAATCACTCTCAATCACTTATTTCTTACACAGTTATCTCTCCAAGTTTTTTCCATACAATTACAATATTGAAAGTCTATTTGGTGTGATTTTTAAGGTATGCTTTTGTCTAGATGAACTATTTTTGTTGACCTTTAACTCAGTGTACTTCTCAGTGCCCAACGTAATGAAAATTTTTACAATGTCACAGGTGTTTTGAAGTATTTTAAGTTATTTTAAATAATTTTCAGGTTTAAAGTAATTCAAATTACTTAGAAAATACACAGGTTAGTTTACTGTGTATTAGAAAGAGCTTTTGCAGAGTAACACACCAAGATCAGGTGCTGTTACCAACTACAGTAACTCGGAGCAAGCTAAAGCTCTTAGAGCTACAATTCACATCCAAATATTAGTCAGTGAACACTGCTTAGAAAGAGCAGCATTTTAGAAAACAGTCTTTTTTTCAACCAAAGCAGGTTAGTGTGTTGCCAGCCTAGCAGTTCCCAAACACAGTCCTCCTAGCCCCAGCCTGCATGTCCCCTGAGCTGCTCCTGCCCTCTTGGGCTGTCTGGAGGAGCTTGGAGGCTGCAGGAGCCACCCCAGGCACTGTACTCGCACTGAGTTTGTTCTCTGCCGGGATCCAGGTGCTTTCGTGGCGAAGATCGCGCGCCCCAAGAACCGGGCGTTCTCCATCCGCTTCACGCGCTCCGCTGTGGTGACACACCCCGAGGGGAAGCCACACCTCGTGTTCCAGGTGGCCAACACTCGCTCCAGCCCCCTGACCAGCGTCCAGATCTGTGCTATCCTCTACCAAGAACAGGAGAACGGGCAGCTGCACCAAACAAGCGTCGACTTCCACCTGGACAGCGTTACTGTGGACGAGTGTCCTTTCTTCATCTTCCCACTGACCTACTACCATTCCATCACTCCATCCAGCCCACTGGCTGCTCTCCTCCAGAGGGAAACTCCTCACCACTTTGAGCTGGTTGTCTTCCTGTCAGCTGTGCAGGAGGGCACGGGAGAAACGTGCCAAAGGAGAACATCGTACCTGCCCTCAGAGATCTTGCTGTATCACCGCTTCGCGCCCGTGCTCGCCCGCGGCGCCAAAGGTGAGTACCAGATCAAGATGGAAAACTTTGACAAGACTATTCCCGAGCTCCCGGCTGCAGCTGACTCAAAGAGTCCAAGGAGGACTGACAAGGAGATCCGCATCAATGGGCAGCACGCCGACAGCTTCCAGCTCTGTGAGACTGGCCTCACAGAGTAGAGAGAACAGACTGTGAACTTTGGGCTTTTTTAATTATTATTACATTAAACTTTCAGGTTCCACTTACAACCTTCCTTCCTTGCCTGCCCTGCCATCTTCTAGTGATCCTTCTCTTGTACTTCCATCCTTTTGACTACAACGTGATACACAGAGTGAAGAGCACTTGAGTGCCCCCCGAGAGGCTGAATGAACCACCAGGACAAAGTCAGGTGCAACAACCATAGTACTCACTCTCGGAAATCAGAAGAGCTACCTGATGAATTCACCAGACTAGGATTAAAGCCACACTGACACTGAAAGCGGAGATCTTCAAAACTCCCAAAGCTGACCAAAATCAGAGTTAACCAGCTTGTGACAAAAGGGACAGCAATACAAAGGCAGAAACGTTATGGGGACACTCAGTAAATACATTAGTTCTGGTATAAGTAACTCTGTTCACCCGAGTTTTTCTGTTCTCTTAACTCTTTAAGAATACATCACTTGTCAGATGGCTGAATTCAGTCTTAGAAAGTCCTGCCAATCTCTCATGGCAGTGAAAAGCACTCCTGCTGTGCTTATTAAGCAAAATTGTAAATACTAAGTGTAACTTCTTCATTCTGCCAAGTAAGAGAACATCTCATTCCCAGACAGGTCTGCAAAGACACTATCAAAAAATCATGATGTATAAGACAAATGTTGCAGTGGAAATTTTTTCATATTTGGAAACACTGAATAAATTATTTAGCAGTGAAAGCCAGATTATTTTTAATGAATGAATGTACTTTTTTTTTTAAAGGCCCATGCATTCTCCATGTTGTCCTTTGTGCTGCTTGTCTAAAGTACATCTGACCCAGAGGGATGCACTATATATATATGAGGGGTAGAACTGCTCAATTTATATTTTATGCTTTTTAACATCAATATTTGCCTGTACACACAGCACAAAAATATTTAGAGACACCTGGATCAATTTTGAAATAAAAAATTAAAATCAACTATACACGAGACTTCTGTATTTAAGTGCCTCATAAACCTACTGCAATTAAGACACTGTTCTGAAGCTCCTAAATAATTCAAGATGCTAAAGTAAAAACAGAATGATGGTTAATTATTTCCAAGCTCTTGACAAAAGCAGTGCCTATTAGGTGTTCATACTTGATCAGTCAAGTATTAAAATAAAGTTATCTTTCAAAGGTAAAAGACTTCCCAGAAACCCAGATGGCATAAATAGCAACTTTCATTGACAAGAGCACAACACACCACCAAATATGCTTCCTTTCAAATTCTCCTCAGTGGTCAGCAGCAGGAAAAATGGCCTCAAGCTGTCTGATGAGATTCTGTTTAACTGAATGCTCCCCACAACTGTTCACTGAGGTGTGTTCACAACCCAAAAAGGGCGAGCAGAAATCTCCTTTGGTGCAGGGTCTGGGGAGATGGAGGCAGCTCCACAGCAGCATTCCACATGGGAATAGGGAATGAGGCAGAAGGGCCATGTTTTTATTGCAATTGAGCTCTCCTTCCAAAATTCTTAAAGTATTGCTTCTCCCCACTCCAGACCCCAGAGAGATCTGATTTATCACAGACATTCTCAAGATCCTTTTCAAACTTAATTTTATGGACAAAAATCCAGGAATATTGCAGAGCTTGGAGAGCAGCACATCACATTACACCGCCTTCATCCCTGCTTTTCTGACCTATTAACACACATAGTTTTAAGATCCCTTTTCCACCCTCATGTCAGCTCCAATAACTTTTAAGTATTTCTTGCATTTTTTCCACATTCTCTACCAATATAAGACCTCGATAAGAGTCCTACAAATTAGGAACCAGTGCAAGAGCAGTAGAGAAGATCCCTGTGTCAAGTCTGAACCATCCTGGAAAAAAGAGCAGCATTCTGTGTGAGATACTGAGTACCCAGTTGGACAGTATTCTGGGCGAGGTATTGTTTTTCCCGTATATCCCATATTCTGGTCTCAGACAAACCGATTATTCTCAAATTCAGATGTAGAATCCCAACAGGACAGGACTATAATCTCATGATTTAGAGCCAAAGCCATAAAATGCCATTTCTAATTTCAATTAACATCTAATCAAAGTGTGGGCTGCTTCGATTTCTAAATTACTTGACACCTTAAAGTTGTCCAGTTTTTAAACAGTTTTCTATTTATAGATTTGGTTTAAAAGGGGATACAACAGCAAATATAAAGAAAAAACATGTTTAGTATACACTAAATGCAATCTTCAAATATTCCATTTTGGAATGTAAAGCTGAATAATACTATAGAAGCAAATGAGACAGAACTGTGTAGTTATTTCACAACAGCTGCAAAACAAGGGATTGAAAAAACATTGATAATGCTTTTACATTTCCAGAGAACTGGTGAACCATGGATGTCTGAAAGTACTGGAAATATGCCATGGCCCAAACTGGAAGAGAAAACCCAGGAAAATTGCTGATGGGCCCCAGTGCAACAACACAGCACCTTGTGCTTTAGCATGGCAAGAGCAAACTGGGGATGGACCTTCAGGGATGCACTTCCTGCCAGCAAGGCAGGGGAGGGGAACAAGCCAGGCAGAGTAAGGGAAAGAGCAACTCGAAGAAATTCAACATCCTTTTTGCACAGCCACTTGAACATACTACTTATATTCAACTCTTCTTAATCTAAAGCCAAACCCCACACGTTAAAGAGCTCCATCAGGTTCCACAACTGACTTGCTAAAAGTTTTGTTTAATCTACATAATTATTTCCTACCAGTGTGTAGCTACTGGTAACTAATCAAATCTCCTCAGCTACTAAGCTGGTATTAGTCAAGAGGCTGCACAGAAAATTAAGCAGCTTTTGTGCAGAGACAGACGTGCTCAAGAAAACAACTTGCTCATTTTCTTTGCTAATGGCCTCAGCCTTCCAGAAACCATTTGGGTTCTCAACGTAGTCTGTCAGAACTGTCACAATCTGCAACAGAAGCTCACAAATACTTTGTGCATCTTCAATTTGCATACTGAAAACAGGGATAGATACTGTTTATGTTGAGAATCAGTCAGATGCGACCTTGCAAACTGTTGTGAGCACTGAAAAAGCAACCATTAATTTTTAGAACAGCATATTGATAATTTTTGAGAAATAACTCTCTGTTGAAGGTCTATCACTTTTTTAATCCCATGATTTTTAATGGAAGGGTTCTTGCATTGTCAACCATTATGAATGCCTGGAAGAGTTTAATATTTGATCTCTTATTAGTTCTGTAGTGTGATTATCCAGAACAAAGAGCATGAAAAAGTTGGCAACTCAGTAAATTATGTAATTCAAAGCTAATCCAAGGCCCATGAAAGAGCAATGAAAAACTGAAGCACAGTCAAATTAGAGAATAAAATTGTAAACTAAGGAGTTTCACCAGGGGAACAGAAACCAAGACATTTGCTAAAGCATGTTAGCCTGAATTCCAAGCTGCATATCCATGCCCTCCCTGACCCTTCTGCTTCCAAAGCTTAGTGTGGATACCAGTGCTTCCTATTGACCTGAGATTTCTCTTGGCACATGTGTATCCCTATCTCACACCCAAAATATTTTGCCATTGGAAAACCTTTACAGAACAGAACTGTAATTAATCGAGGCCCAAGTCAAAACAGATCAACACTTTGTTACTATTTCTGTGCTGTCCATCTTATTTCTCTGAAGGTAAAGAGGAGAGAAATGTCTTCCCACCCATTGGGACATTAACCTCTAACAGAGCAATACACAAATACAAATTGCAGTTGTTAAACCAATGTTTTTACAATAAAGCTCCACAAAAGACCGCAGGTCTCCTGCCTCTATCATACTGTGCTATAGAGAAACACAAGAGACCTAAAAGGAGCAATCAGGTACTACAAAAACCTCCATAATTTAAGAATAAGGCCTGTCATCCCTCACAATGAACTTTGAACAAATCACACTGGGACTGCATCTTCTCTAGGAAATGCTTCTTGGAAGATGCATTCCACAGTCCTGATCACTAGAAGTTGCTAAAAGCAAGACATGCTCTGTACCAGCTGCAGATTAACCTCTGGTAGAAGTCAGTTTCAGTAAGGACACTGCACACTGTAAACTCTTCTCAGTTTCAAATAGGAGATAAAAATATTGCATGTCAGCATAGATGTATCTGTCTCTGCAGAAATGTGGGACATTATGTAGTCTGGAACTGGAAGTGTAGTAATTTTAATCCCAAGAACAGGAAGGTGGGTACCACCCTTACATCTCTGTCTTTTATAAAAAATGCAATCCTAAATTTTCAGTAGTACTCACTTTCTCCTATTTTCTTTTTTTTCCCAAAAGGTCCCTGAAGATAAAGACCCACACATGCAGAGTCCAAAGTTTCACTTTGGCATTTCAAAAAGGACAATCTCAGACCAATCTCAAGTGATTTTTTTGAAATATCCTCTTTTTAAAGGAAACAATGAGGAAAACACGTATCTTAAGTTTTGTGTTAAGATTCAACTTAACAGCAGAAAAATAAAAGCACTCTTTAAAATAGATTCCTACACACAGATAGGACTGGGAAGGCTTTGAAAGCAAACATAATTTAAGACTCCCATGGCACGTGCCACCATACTAACCCGGAAAATTACTAATATGGCAATTCATGCTACTCTCACTAAAAATTCTGACAGCTAAGCAGGGACTAAAATACATTGCTGTCCACTTATAACTGCAACTGAATCTCTTTGGGTTTGCCTGTGTTCACATTCAACCTGCAGTTGTCTCCTGACCTGTGCTTTATTTTTATCGGTATGTTCACCAAAGACCCAAAGATTCTCTTGGGTCCTGGACAGACAAGACTCATTGCCAGCAAGCTCTTACTGTACAAAACCTCTCCCTAGACACAGCCCTGCTCAGTGCACGTGGAAACATCCAGAGAAAGAGCACGGTCCTACCAGAGAGAGTCAGTGCGTGAGCTCACACCACAGAAGTCACTGCAGTGACCAAACACACAACCTCCTCCAGTGTCCTCCTCACACTCAGAAGGCAGATTTTACCCAAATGTCTGTGTTCCATCCCCAAGGAGACAAACCCACTCCAGCCCAAGTTCAGGTGAACATTCAACCAGAAGTACAGGGCCACAGTTGAGAATCCAGCATTCTGCCTGAATGTTGCCAAGTGGGAAGCATTTCAGAAGCAGAACAGGAGAGGAACAGGAGACAGGGGACCAGATGATGACCTCGACCAACAGGAGGTTCCATATGACGACTTACACTAATTTCATCAGCAGTAAATCCATCAGCATGGGAACCTTAGGACACTGCTGCTGGGATCTCCCTCCTAGCAAGCATTCAAAAAAATTAACAGTTCACAAGGTCAACAAGTCCTGGGTGCTAAAACAGCCCACGCCAGGCACATTTCAAAGCTGCCTTGAAAAGGGCTGTTGCCACAGCACAACTGTTCACCAAGACAGGCTCCTTTCACAGAGGTACAGGAATTTAGTTCCAGCTGTAGACATCACATCTTCATTGAATAAACAGAACCTACTCACTGCAGATTTGTCACATCTACAACAGTCAAATTTCCAATAGTGAAAACAAAACAAAATAAGAGAGCCAACACTTTAAGAACACATTCAGGTAACCTGGCACAGTATCATGAATCTTGTTATCAACAACATAGTTGGAGCAATAAGAAAGGTTTAGGTATGTACAGATCCCTTCCCCAACACACCCTGCTCCTCCCTCCCACTTTCTGCCCACACAGTAACAAAACCATACCTGGATCTTTTCGCCCTGGTTTTTCAAAGCGTCTGTCTCCCCTAGAAAGGCAGAATACAAGTTTCAAATAAGGTTTTGGAACTCCTCCACTTATTTTAGGTATGGCTTTTGGTTTTTTAGGTTTGTTAGTTTTTGGGGGGGGGTTTTTTGGAGGGGACTTCTTTAAAATCAGAGCTTGATGGACTGTATCTTTAGAGGTCCAAGTGACAAGTGAAATTTTCAGGAACACTGATACACACACACACACACAGCCTTTGGCAACTGGGTATGTTCCAAAATGTGCCCCTAAGTACTGTCAGCAACATCAACACTAAAACTGAAGTAAATCCTTCAGCAATCCATAGTTTCACCCATCAATTCCACTGCTACTGTCATAATTTACTTCTGTTAAAGCAGTTCCTTCTTCCCAGGAACTCAGCAGAAAAAGTCTTCGCACGAAATGCTCTTTTACTTGCTCCTGAGCCTCTAGAAACATTACTGTGTTGACTCCATCTTAGAAACTCAGATGCTCCACTCACAGATACAACTCATCACCTTTCCTAAAGTGTTTTTATGAAGTCAAAAGGCACAAATGGATGCTGAACAGATGTGTGTAAAAAACTTTAAGGGCTAGAGTTCTGTTACCTTTCCTCCCAACTCTGTGATCTGTGCATTTCCCTGCCCCCTCCTCGCCCAAATCCACCCTCCACTTCATCAAAACTTCTTTGGTAGAAACCGCTTTCTCCTCGGCCTCTGCCTGAAAAGACAAAAAACACAAGTGTTTGTATAAATAATAATAGAACTTGAAAGAATCAGGTAGGTTTCCCTTTCCTGGTGTCCCTGTGAACTAATCTTGCAGTCTTAAACCCCAGTGAAATTATCTGGGGCAAAGGGAAAAAGGAACAAAGACTGAAGAAAGAGTCTTATGTAAAAATTCTTACCAAGAAGTGCAAGATCAGAGAGAACAGGCAAACAATTCTAAAATAAATACTATGCAGGAAAACACAGAAAACAGATACTTACCCAAGAGAAATTACCAAATAAGGATGCATAGTACACACAACATCCACACTGCACCTGTGTACTTCACACTCAAAAACCAGACTACTTTCAACACAAACTCCAGTAGAGTGGCACTGCACTGCAGCTGCACTTCTACTCACTGATGTGAAAGGCCAGGAAGGAGAAGGAAGCTTCACCCCTAGAAGTTCTAGTGACTGTCAGCAGAACTCTTCCCCAGAAGCAGTGGGGAGAAAAGAAAGATCACAGGATAGGTGTAGGCAGGTCAGAATTAAGAACTCCGTTAGCCACAGCTTAAAAATTATCCTACTCACTTTTCCAAGAAGTGATTCTCCATAGACAGCTACTAAGTACCAAGCCTCAAACCAAAAAAGTTACACGTATCCTCAAGCAAAACATCTCAAAGCACATTTTCAGTGTTTGAGAAGGCGTGGGGTGTTCGGGTTAAAAAAAAAAAACAAACCCACACAACAGAAAAACAACACCCACACACATCCCCAGATCTTCAAGACAGCTCCCAGCACTGGTCAGATTAATGACTGGGGTGAAGTTTCCATATCTACAAAAAGAAACACTGCTTCACACAGCAGTGCTACAGCACAAGAAATGGCAGGGGTTTAATCAGCTAATTTACCATTTCAAGGATCTCATGGGAAGAAGGCAAACAAGTGTAACATCAATCCGCTGGTTGTCAGGATAATGCCTTTCCTACATACACATGCACTTTCCAAAGTCAAGTTCTAGAACTCCTAAAAAGCACCTGCTAACAGGAATTCTTCGCTCTGAAAGTTTCTTATTTCTCTCCTCCTGGCTTTAAGGAAAAAACAAACACCTTGAAGCATGAGCTGCAAACCCAGCCAGAGATCCAGAGGAGTAAGACAAATGACCAAATGACACAGGAAACAAACACCTTGAGAATGGGCTGCAGTCCCTGGAGTCCTCTGAGTAAAGTAAGAATAAAAAGCCTCTACATGTCAAATCTAAAGACACATGGATACATCAAGGAATTGTACCATATCTCAGTGTCTTATGAAATGAGGCTCTAAAAAATGGAAGCAATCCAGACAGTTGCAACAGTTTCTCTACTGTTCTATACCCATTTTCTTGGGGGAAAATTAGTTGCTTTCCAGGCAGAGAAAAAGAAAAGAGATCTACAGATAATCCAGCTGGGCTCTTCAAACACACAACTGATTTCATATCAGGCAGAACAGGTTGCAGGGTGTATGAGGAACAACTTAAAAATCCTCTTTGGACAAAACTATTCTGTCCCAGTCCCAAAGCCATTCAGTGGCAGATCTGCTTGCCACAAATGTTCTGGGTATGCTTCAGTTCAGATGGAGACTGGACAAACTCAAAATATAAACAAAACTGACATTTATTAACACAGAGGCCACATCTGATTCAGGAAATACACTGAGCTGCAAATATCTGGAAGCTGAGCCTCTTCACCTTGGTATTTTTACTCAGCCCTTATTCTCTTGCCAAGGTGCCTTGTTTTGGCTGTTGCCAGACTATGGAGCTGAGCCCTTTGCCAGAGTGGGCAGAGCTGTTCTTACATGAACTCAGGGGGAGGCAGAGGAGGTAACTGAGCACCCAAGGCAAGAGAGGAGAGATTAGATTAGTATCACATCTGTACTAGAAACACAAATACCTTCACTGTGGCAAGTTTGACACTACAAGGTTGACCACACTCACGAGTACAAAACAAGGTGCAAATGCAAGAAACAAAGATGTGAAACAACATTGAAAGCAGCACAAAGTTTATCCAGTGAAGGCACCGTTAATGCTCTAAAACCCTGGAAAAGGACTCCAAGCTCTTATTCTTCTCAAGTAAAGCCCAGGAAAGTTTAAGCATCTTATGCAATATCAATCTTTGCCTATTTTCTTCACTACAGGAAAGTTCTTTTCCTTCCTCTCACGAGAGATAATAAAGCAAAAACAGTTCACAGAGTCAAAACAGAACAATTGCACTGACTCATTGCCTGCCTCTGAGGTAGCAGAGGTGGAAAGTTGTATACACTTTTCCAACAGAAACCAAAAAGATTGTCCTTTTCTGGTTTTTACAGAGTGGCAGTGACATTCGCAGTGCCCCCTTTGCAATGTGAGCAGGCACGAGTGCACAGACTTCTGATAGACACACACCAGCAGAGGCAGAACTGGTGATATAGGAGATTTCATCAGCAAATAAAGCAAGAGTCCTGCATAAGGAAACAACAGAATCAATTGTTTTAAGAGCAATATGACTTATGGCTGCTTTAAAAGTATGTGAAACAACAGCCTGAGAAAACTCTCCACACTTAGCACCCCCATATCATGGTCCATCAGTACTGCAGTGCTCAGCCACCAAAACGGTTCTCAATTAAAAGATAACTTTCCAAAATGTCCAAACAATTGATCTCAGCCACTAACTTTATGGCTGCCTATGGGGCCACAGTACTCAGCTCTAGGCTGCAGCGATACCCCGCAGCACTGGACAGGCTCTGCTGAGGCCCTGGCTGTGTCCTCTCACCCCTCCACTGTCCCCAAGGCACCTTGTCCCATGTGGGAACAAGCACAGGACCCTCAGCAGTGCCCACAGAAGCACCTGTGCAGCCCCAGCAGAAAACCAGCCCAGCACTGTGTGGGAAGCATCCAACACATCCTACCAGGCTACAGAGGAGAAGCAGCCAGTCAAGGAAAACCGTGCTGGGCAAAGTCAGTTATTCAGCAGGTACAACACAGCTGGGTCCGATGTAAATGTGCAGCCTAGGACCCAGCTCACACTGGTAACAGAACACATGAAAAAAGCTTGCAGAGGATAAAAATGCACACATAAGCACTGACATCCTGATTCTGCACTCCTTGGCTTGTTTTAAACAATGTCACTCCTGAAAAAAAAAAACACCTGGCACATAAGCAACAAACTTTCTAAGTCTAGATGTTGCAAAAAGTCCTGAGTGCACTATCAACAGATGTCAATAAACCCTTCCATTTAGGAACTGAGTGGAGCAACTGTGTCTTGTATTTCAATTTTTAATTCCTTAAAAACCTTGGAGTGAGGACACCACTCCACTGGATACTGTAATCATAACAGCTAAAAGGCTCCAACCTGAAAAACAGACAAGTTTGAATTTAAGTAAAAATATAAGACTTAAGCAAGAGGGCAAGATGCAGCACAAACTCATTCTAATATTAAAAAACCTCCTAAGCATACAACACGCAAATTGTCGAAATTACAGCACAACTAGAGTTTAGGATCTATGATCACAGCCATAATACTGTGTGGGAAAAGCAGAATAACTGTAGTTCAACTACTGCTGTTTAGATATGAGAACATTCCAGTTTCACACCATTTATACACTTTCCAACAGCAGCAAAGGCAGATTACAAAGGGCAAAGAGGGTGGGAGGGGAAAGACCTCTAATGGGAAGCAAAGGACCCTTCATAAGAGTATTAACCAAAAGGGAGAAAGCTACAAAACAAGGTGTCTGTAAGCTTAAGGCCCATTCGAGGGACTATTTAAATCTCTCCTCATCTGAGGCTCTTATTCATGAATGTTGACATTCCAGTCCCGACAGCACAAAGCACAGGGCTTAACTGCACACCACAGGGAGCTCCCAGGAAAACAAGTCAATTAGAAAAGAGTCACGTGCAAGGACTTGGTTTCTTTAGAGACTACAACTTCATTTTTTTAAAACAAAAATTAAGGCAACTTTCTCATAGTGATTATTTTCACATCACCTAAAGGCAGTCGTTGCCAGTAAGAGCTGGAGTAACTACCCAGAAAATATTTACTGAGTGTTACGTTGTAATTTTAAACACTGGTAAGTGAATCACATTGAGAGTTTCTAACAATAACTCTCCTCTACCAGTTCTTCCCTTTGCCAAACTGCCAGAGATTGCCCCTCATGCTCCCAAACACTGGAACAAACTCTGTGATTTGTGCCTCAGTGAGGGAACTTAATTAACAAATCTAATCACACGTGCAAATCCTCCCCCCAAGTTGCTGTGGTGTGAGTCACTGCCAGCCAGCAATGCTGGTTTGGGGAAGCTGAAGCCCGAATTTGATCAGCAGCAGCTTTGTGGCACACAGGGATATAAAGTTTGTGAAAAACACCAGATAACCTTTTGAAACCAAGCAATTCTGCAGTGCAATAAAAACGTTTTCCAACTGTTAAGTGGAGCAGTTCATTTACTGAACAAACTCCAAAGAAATTCCAAGTTCTTTTCACTGCAACTTGAAAAAACAGAGCTACATTTAAAGCCTGCTACTTGCAAGCAACATGTTCTTTTTCTAAGTCACATGTCAACAAGCCTATACTGAGTTTTTCAGAGATAACTACGGAAACAAAGTCCTTAATTAGAAGAGCATCACCTGCATATTTATGAAAATTGTACAGTTTTGTCCTGGCAGAATCCTTAATTTCTTTGCTGAGATATAGAAACATCATGCCTAGAGCCCAAGACTAATTGCTCATGGGAAGAAGAGGGGAAGAAACAAGCAGCAACCAGGATCAACACAGGATGGAAAGCTCAGAAAGCTGAAGAAATTTACTGGAGAAATGTATCTTGTACGGCTTAGCAGAAGAATGTCAGAGCAGCCTAACAAGCACAGTAAATAACAATTCAACAAATGAAAAGATCAAATGAGGATGAAACAAAAAAAAGTGAAAAAGATTTAACTATGCAAATTTCTTGCTAGTATTTACCATATCTTAAAAATTAACAACGAAAAACCAGGATTACATGCAGAAGCTTTCAAACAGTCTTAATACTGCAAAAATTTTAGGTTCTGTCCACTGAAGTGTAAAGAATCAAACTTTATTGCCTGACAAAATTGTTGTGCATACAAATAGATTCAATAACAGAATTACTGGATTAGAAGCCATATTCTGCCACATTTAACCCCATCACCCCACTGAAACTAGTGGGGGCAATTAAAAAGCAACCCACTGCTCAGGACATTAGGATGACATTAACTGTTAATGGTGCAGCAAGAAAACAAAGGGAAATTGGACAAGATAAACCAAAATAAAGGGTTTGCCAAATTAGAAATTATCAAAATATCTTGCTATTGAAACTAGAGGACACTAGTGGGTTTATGATCTCAAATCACCAGATTTTAAGCTGTGTTCCTTTAATCTGCAGAATTAAGCCTTGATGCATCTAAAAAAGAGCTAATACCTGTATTCCTGGCAAAAGTGAAACACAGATGGGAGCAATACACACATTAAAACACAACAATTTTGAAACAAGTAACAGAAATATAACAAGGTCCATGTAAGAATATCACCCACATTTATATATATATATGCACACACTTTTTTTTTAAATTAAACCCTGAGCATCTCTGCAAATACAACCACAAATAAAAGGGAAGCAACAGGAAAATCCAGTCTCAAAAGAAGTTTACATTTGTAAGTCTTCGCTGGAAAGCAAACACGAGAGGACAGATGACAATCTACAACATCTGAAAGATGTAAGCTAAAAGGAAAGCAGGATAAGAAATGAGAACAGCAATGAGAGAACACATTAAGTTAGAGCAAAATTCTGGTCAAGCATTTAATTATGCATGGAAGTGATTTCTGAAAATGTTATTGAAAATACCACCAGTTAAGGACATTCATAATTAAATCAGAAATGGCTCCAAGAGACACTTCTTGTAAGCAGGTTACAAGATTAATTACTGCTGATGATATTTCCAAGTTATTAGTTTCTTACTATTCTAAATGCAACCCATCATATTTATATAAACAGCCCAAAAAGAAGTGTTTACAGAAGTGTACACATAGAAAGGGAACTGCTAAGATACACTCTGGATTTAACAATTTGGTTTAAACTAGTAATATGGCTTGAGGACATTTTCTCAATTCATTTGCAAATGTTTGAGGTGATCCTGGATGAGACATCATCTGCAGTGATGCACTAAAATTGGCAAGACTCAAATTTCTCCCAAATTCAATTATGTTTTTCCCATTAACCTTCTCCTGGTTATTGCTCAGGATGTTAACAAATGACTTTTCAGAACCCTGAATGCCTCCTACTACAACCTTAACGTTTTAAATTCACTTGTGGATTTTCCTCCCCTTTCCCTACAAAGTTGTTTCCAACAATTCTGAACAAATTGTTTCGTATTCCACCTCAAAACTACCTTTTTTCCCTTTTGCTTTGCCACCCACCAACCTGACAAAGGCATCTAACACAGGTACCAGCTGTGCAAAGCCATCACCAAACACAACATTAACTCTCTAGCACCACCACCACACCGGAAAGGTTTCAAAGCTTTAAGGGGAAAAGAAACAGGGCACGAAAAACCTGGCTAGAGCCAAGCTCCATCTAAGCTGTGCGAGCAGCTGTAGCCTGGATCACCTGTGTACAGCGCAGAACATCCCACTGGCAGCTCACCTCGACCTCGAGAGGAACTTCGACCTCGAGGAGCCCCCACCACCGTTCCTCCTCCGCGCCCCGTCAGCCGCAGGACGGCAGCACTGTTTACAGACATGGAGAAATTCCTCTGCGGGGAGAGAGAGGCAGCGTGAGACAGGGGGCAAACACGGCAAACCCACAAACACTCGGTATCCTAAATGTAGCTTAGGATCAGCTGCGCTTTCCTCGCGTTCCTTACAAACTTTCTACAACTAACACGGCAAGGAGAAGGATTGCGTGGATGTGGGAGTAGCTGGAGCAGTGTATGAAAGGATCGTGGTCAGTATTAGTGCTTCCCAGTCACTTACCTGACACTTCTGTGCTGCAAAGGCAGCAATGGAGCACCTACTCCTTTACCAGATGATGCCAGCACAGAAGTGATTAGAACATCAGCAGTTTTCAACAGACAAGCAACTGGCTATACCTGACACCAAGAATTAACAGCGATTCTAAACTTAATTCTTTAGCAAAGAGCATAGAACAGGAATAAACTTACATTTGCCAATCTCCTCTGCAGAAATAAGCCTTTCCTGCTCCCCCCCATTTATATCATAGGAATAACACGCTTTGGGAAAAACTAAGTGTACTTCAGCTGTCTGAAATCTAAGTTATACTCCTTTTAATAAGACAATAAATATCAGTAAAATAAAACTTTATTTTAATATGAAATAATTGTTAAAGGTATTTCATTAAGAACAGATAATTATAACCAACTCTGGCCCCATTCTCCGAGCACAAATAGTTGGAAAACTGGGCCAAAGAATTCAGGAGCGAGTTCAGAAACATTAACAAGCAAACCTGAATTCACACACACACGCTTTCTGAAAGCAAGTTTTAAATAATTAGAATGCAAAGGACTTCAAACAGCTGTTACACCAGGCTTCTCGATAGAAACGTAAAGTAGGCAAGTCACATCAACTCATCTGAATTATTATGACTTTGAAGGTCTTCAGAGAACAATGAGACAAGCAATTATATACTATTTAAAATCTAAATGGCCAACATCAAAGCCAACAGGCATTTGAAGGAGTTTTAACCCATTTCAGAAACTGCTTGATATGTGCTTCCTACAAAAGCAGATCTTCCTTCAAGAGAGAACTGGTAACTAAGTAGACTTGAGGGGAAAGAAAAAATGCAGTCATGCATGGCAAAATAGCAAGGTCAGCCTCCAGTAAATGTGACTATTTTCCCAACTAGCACTTAAAGATTAAAGCAACCTTTTCAACAACAAGTCAAAAGGAACCACCTCCATTTGCCTCTAAGCAGATCACCACCTTTCCTGCTGTTGATTCTTCTGCTTTTTTTGTGAAGCAGCGAAATATTTCTCCACAAAAACATCTTTAAGCTATTTATCATATTCATTGTCACGTATAGGAGATTCCTTATTTTCTATGCCTTATTTTTCCGGCAAGGACAAAATAATAATCTTGCTTTCTTTTCCAATTTTTTTTTAAATTTGCCATGTCTGTCTAAACTCTGAGCCAACTCCCCCTCCCTTCTGCAGAGCCCATTGTGGTGAAGGTGTGATTCTTGTGACATGAAGTGACAACCACCCACATCTCAGTAAGCAATAAAAACAATGAGTCAAAAAAACACCCTACTATTAATTAGCATGCTCCTTCAGTGTCCATCCCTGGGAATGCACACCAATGAGCAAAGCTCCCAAAACAGGGGCTCAATTAATGCTTTAGAAGCAAATGGAAGACATTTTAATAAACAGATGCCACAACACAAAAGGATCTCCATCACATTCAGCAAGAGCTTGAGCTTCCTTCAGTTCACAGGCAGGTAAGATTAAGACAACTGAATTCTCTCCTACTGCAAATAGATGAGGGAGGGCAGGGAGGAAGGCAAAGGAAGACATGCTCCATATTACCAAGAGAAAGCTCTGCTAAAGCCATCTGCAGAAACCTTTCCTTCAACGGACACTTCCCTGGAAACATCTCTCAGACAAACCTACGATATTATATAACAAATCTTACTACAGGGTGAATCGGTTGAGCTCTAGGTTAGCTCAGCAACTTTGTCATCAAGAAAGTAACATTCTACATAAAAGGAACCAGCAACTCCATCCAAAGCAAATCCGTATGGTGTAATAGGGAATACTGTAGCCCCAAGTATCTGACTAGTTAAATTCTATGGGGCTAAACAAATTAAAATTTAAATTCATGTAGCTAATATAATGTATCATTCACCTCTACATAATACCTCTTGAAATCAGCTTGAGACAAGTTCTTCCCAGACAATAGTACACATGAGACTGCAGTGCCATGGGGTGCGTAACTCTTGGGCTCCAGGCAAGAGCTGCTCTGAATCCAAGCCTAGAGCAAAAGCCGACAGGCTCAGCTTTACCCCAATGTACCCAAAGTACCCACGTTCTGATCAGCCCGTCCCCTACAGGGCTCCCAAATCTCTGCTCCCCAAGGTCCGAGATGGTAATTCTATCTTAAGTATTCACAGAGGGGGTAAAAAGGTCTTTCAAACTATCTTTTATCAATCTTAATTGGGAGAACTTTCCTGCACCATGACTAGGAGCAAATCCATTAATATTCACCTCACAATCACGTCTGAACATGATTCTTGATGGTAAATGATGTCTACTATGTCATGGGGAACAAACACCAGGAATTTCTGGTAGCTTAGATAATGCCATTCCCTTGGTATCTCAAATCAAAGGACATGAAAACCCAGACTGTTCACATCCTCTAGGACCCCAGAAAGCATTAATGGAAAGACCTTCTTAAAAGGGGAATACTGACCTCTTCTTTCCACTGAAGATTTTTGTGGAGATTGTAGAGAACTGTTAAGGTGCCTAAAGGCTCCTGTTTGGTTACAGGTGAAAAGGAGCAGGAAAAAGCAGTGACACAGTGCACACCAACTCCTCAGGAGTTACCAAGACTGGTGAAACACTGGGCAGCAGAGGATCAGCTATGCCTGGAGCTCAGCAGCACTCACCACCTCACCTGCACCCAGAGGGCCCTCAGCACACTTTCAATGGCACAGCCTTACACTGGTGTCATTCCTCACACACAGGATCCCAACAGCCACCAAAGTCAGTGTCCCTTTGAACTGTACAAGGCCTGTGGCCCTCTCTGAAGGGCTCCACCACACATCAGCAAAAGCAGCTCCAAAGGTATTTACACCAAGGTTGGATATTTTGGGGTGTTACTGTATGTCTGGCTGACCATTTCTTGGGCCTGCTGCCTCAATCCCTCCTGTTAAAAACTGGCATCCCGTGTCAAAGGACAACACCCTACAGAGACACAAGAAACATGAATCAACTCTGAAGAGGAAGGAATTGCAGAAGAGGTGCAGATGATGTGACAGAATACCCAGGCACAAAATGAAATGAAAAATTCAAGAGCACAACTCTATTGGGCAAAGGAAAGAGGATGCTCTGATATTAATATTAGTAATATTATTCACCCCTGCAAAAATCAAATTACTCAAGCCACTAAAGGCCACAAGCTTTCTACTAGAAAAGTAACAAAAAAACCAAACCACAGTATTATGAAGGAATTGCTAAGAAACATGACAAATCGGAGAGCAACTTCAGAATCAAAAGTCCTGACAGCCATAAAGAAGGAATCAATCAAGAGTCAAAAGTCAGAGGCACTTATCTAGAGGGAGGTGGACAGTTTTCTCCAGTAGGAAATAAATTTAAAGCAAGGGCTTTCAAACTACCCAGACCAGTCATCCTTGAAATGGAATCTTTATTCTCACTTTTGTCTTGTTCACCAATTAACTATATACCTACAGAGACCAAAGAAGGAGATAATCAAACAACTCCCTATATAGAGTACTGCATCTTCCTAAGAAATGTTAACAGTCAAAACAGTTCAACATTTTTTGTATGAAAAAATATCTGTTCACATTTAAGACAATAATTGAGCATGAACAAAATTTAAACTTTATGATGACACAGTATGCTTTCATAATTTCTTTCTCCAAAACCTACTAACCTCAAATTTTATGGTTTTTCTTAATGGAGATAACTCTTTTTGTCTTTACACTACTCACAATCTAAAAATTAAAAAAAAAAAATACAGACCTGTTCTTCTTCTGTAAAAGGTACAAGTGCCAGTGGTGGCAGGGGCTCCTCTTGTAAAATAGGCAGAAACTCCTTATCCAGAAGGTCTGAAGGTATCTGAAAGGAAAAGAGTATTCTACCATATCCAAATATTTCCACTTCAGGGATGATGCCACATACATTGATCCACAAAACATTTTTACCTGCCAACTTTGTCTCCATCTACCCAGTACACCAGGACTTCCAATAATATTTATCAGGGTTGGGTGTAACTCCACCACACATTTACAATCCCCAGAAAAAAAATGCTCATGGATATCCAAAGCTTCACCCACCCACAAGATCACAGACATCAGAATACACATTTACACACCACTACAGCTCAAACCTGAACCAAGGGAAATTTCATCTGGTAAATTAAGAACTATTACTTTCATTTCAATGCACTTTCATACCCAGATTTTTATTTTGCAAAACTACCACATACAGCACAAAAGTTGCATTCCAATTTACAATCAACCAGGAGAGTAAAACTAGAAAAAAAACACAACACACAAACAACAAATCACAAGTAAAACAAAACCATATATATAGATTAAAACACATTAGAGAACATGGCTGATTTAAATCAAAATATATTTTAACACTAATGGTGAATCAGAAGCTCCATCAGCAGATGTGACCTTGAGAATGTGGACAAGAAGCTGCAATTACAGCCAAGTGAGCTCTAATTATGCCAACAGAAAACTGTTTCAAAAATATTTAGTTCATGATACTAAAGACTACTTTTTTTTTTTCATTTGGGTATATGCTGGTAGAAGACACCCTGCTTTCAGTCAGTGTATCTTTTAATCAGAGATGCAACTTCATCTAATCTTCAGCCAGCAAAGGCTGCAGATGAGCCAGTGAAAAAGGACAAGGGTACAAGACACAGCTTAAAAACACTGCATCAAATAGTTAACTAGAACCATGGTCAAGAGTCCTCTCAGTCCTGGTAATGAGAATTACTCAGCACCACAGAAACGCGTGGATATCAAAAGCAAGACATACTCCAATAATAATGCCTTTCTGGCAAACACACAGGAGAAAATATTCTTTTGGAGCATTAATAACAATCAGAGAACTTCCTGTAACACAGGACATGCCAAGGCTGTTCTGAGTCAATCACAACTGTAGAGACTTCAGCATCACCTGATAGAACACACACTAACTACAAAAAGCAATGACCTCTGACTGGCTGACTTATCCAGGCATAACATCAAGGTTTAAATCACAGCTTCCTGAAGCAGAGCAGGACAATTCTGCATGTTAAAGCATGGCTTTGAGCTATAACACAGTTCACAGACTTGGAAACACCTTTGACATTCAACACCCTTGAATCCATGTGTAAGCAGTGCAGGGCTCCCAGTACTGTGTGGGAATGTCAGCACAGCCATGGCAGGGAAGGAACATGGAGCTGTGTGTGCCCATCCCATGCCAAGCTCGGGGCACAACCTGGCATCATTTCTTGCACCTCACTGGTGGGTGAAGCTCAGAAGGATTCAGATTTCCAAGTCACTACGTGCTCTGCAACAATAAACCAACCTCTGTCACCAGCTGCAGAAAACCCCAGTGTTTACAAATGCAGAATGTGTGAATCTTTTGCCTCAAAGAAGCTCTGAAATTTTACATCATCATTTACACCACTGAGAGAGAACCTTTGCTTGAAATGAAACCAGAAGGAAGTTCTTGACTTTCTATACTGTTCTTATGCATTCCGTGTGTCTGATTGTATTTGTGTCCTGATTCCCAGAGAAGTGAATGTCAGAGGATTGCTCTCATTAGGCCAGTTACCTGCTAAAGTCAACTGCCTTAATTTGGGATAAATGTGGATCCCTTGCCTTTTTCAGATGGCCCGCTAATATTTATTGCCTGACTTTGTAGCTGAATCAAATAACTATTATGCACTACATTGAATAAAATCCTACTGAGGCAAGCAAATCTGCACAGCTGCAAGGAGACTTTAACCCTCAGTCATCTGTGGCAGGGGGACTGAATATGGCAATCAGGTTTTTTGTTCTCCAGGGTACAGGAAGTTGCCCCTAAAGTGGCAAAAAAAGAATCAAACATAATGAATGCTGTAAGAGAGATCAAATAAGTACACACACAAAAAACCCACCCTCTATCAGACCTCTTCAGCCTGGGATGCCAAGGGGATACATGATTTCTCTGTCCATAATCACAAAACACAAACAGCTATTCTTAATCTCATCGGAATATGCACATCAGGCCTTCTTCCTCTTCCTGCTCACCTTATTATCCTTTAGAAAAAGTGCCAACATTTCTTCTCTCCCATAACGATAGTCTGCTAGTTTGTACTTTGGCAAGGCAGGAGACAGAGGAGGGGATGTCACGCTCCCACCACTGGACAAAGCTCGCAGCCTGGAACAGAGAGAAGGGCAACGGGAACTGAATTATTGAGAACGTGTCTTCACCTGAGCACCACCCCTGTGCACAAACACACACACACTGGACACAAAACACACACAAAACAAAGACATTGACGGTTTGACTTCTAAGCTCTAAATCTCAATGATTCCACAAGAAGAGTTAAAGAGCTTCCCTCATTTAATCCACAGCCAGGAGAGAAAGAAAAAATATTCCCATGAGCACACCAAGGAATTCTACTCACTCAGGAAAACTTAGGTTGACTATGCAGCAAACTACTACACCCCTAAAGCCTTGCCTGAGCTGTTTACACTGGTTGCACACAAATCAGCTGTACATCTTCCATTGATATTCATGACAATAGCTTCTTTCTGACAAGAAAAATTCTTACCATGCTGTGGACAATCCAGCAAACATTTAACATGAGTTTATTCAGATGTTCTGCAAAGTTTAACAGTACAGCACAGTAAATTACACAATGAGGTTTCTTCTTGTGTCTCTGGAATGCTTCTTTACCACAAATCCCTTTTCCAGAAATTAAAATTAATAGCCTTTTTTTTTTTACAGAATCACAGAACTAACTAGGTTGGAAAAGATCTTTGAGATCAAGCCCAACCTATTACCCAACACCATCTCCTCCACTAAACCACAGCATTAAGTGCCACATCCAGTCATTTTTTAAACACTTCCAGGGATGGTGACTCCACCACCTCCCTGGGCAGCCCATTCCAACGGCCAATCACTCTTTCTGTGAAGAATTTTTTCCCAACATCCAGCCTAAACCTCCCCTGCTGCAGCTTCAGATGTGTCCTCTTCTTCTGTCACTGGTTGTCTGGGAGAACAGACCGACCCTCACTTGGCTACACCCTCCTGTCAGGGAGTTGTGGAGAGTGACAAGGTCTCCCCTGAGCCTCCTCCAGGCTAAACACCCCCAGCTCCCTCAGCTGCTCCTCAGAGGAATTGTGTTCCAGACCCCTCACCAGCCTCCTTGCCCTTCTTTGGACACGTTCAAGCATCTCAACATCTTTCTCACACTGAGGGGGCCCAGAACTCGAGGTGTGGCCTCACCAGAGCCCAGTACAGGGGAAGAATCACTTCCCTGCTCCTGCTGCCACACTGTTCTGATCCAGGCCAGGATGCCATTGGCCTTCGTGCCCACCTGGGCACACTGAGGCTCATGTTCCTCCTGCTGTCCCTCAGCACCCCCAGGTCCCTTTGTGCCTGGCTGCTCTCCAGCCACTCTGTCCCAGCCTGTGCTGCTGCAGGGGTTGTTGTGGCCAAAGTGAAGAATGCAGCACTTGGACTTGTTAACTCTCATGCCATTGGATTCTGTCCATCTCTCCAGCCTGTCCAGGTCCCTCTGCAGAGCCCTCCTGCCCTCTAACAGATCGACATTTGTTCCCAACTTGGAAGTCATCTGCAAACTTACTAATGGTGGACTCAATCTCCTCGTCCAGATCATCAATAAAGATATTAAACAGAAGCACATATATAATTTAGCTTAAAGTATCAATAAAAAAGATGTACAAAATGCAGTGACACTATTTCAGAGACATTTCAAGCAGTCATCTAACTTATGGTAACATATATGCTATTACATTTGCTCCCATCCCACACAGGGAAGTTACTCCTTGCAAGTACCATCTTAGCATTGTGTATTATTCCCACTCTGCAGGTGAATTAGTCTCATTCTATCAAGTCACTTCCTCAGCTACACATGTATTCTGTACTGTTAAGTTTTGAGAAATGTTTCACAAAAGGATGCATCTGTCGAGAAACAAAATCCTGACCATTTTCTTACAGCCTCCTTAATGTCCATCTAAGACAAGTAAACCAATAAAACCTCTTCTTGACAACCAAAAAATCCACGGAAAGCAAGGTGCTCTAAACTGTAACAGTAGTTCAGAGGCTACCTTTCACCTAATTATTGAAGCATGCTTTGATTTGTTTTATTGTTCTTTAAACAGAAAGATGCAATTTGCAAGTCAAATGTTGATCTTATTTTTTTAGTTTGGTGCCACCCCGTGGCAGTTCCTTTACACATCACTTCCAAACAAAACATGCCTGGGGAAGAATTATTCCAAGGATTAGATAGCTCAGTGCAATGTTCAATTCCAATCCAGATCAAACGTGACCCAGAGTTTCCCTGTTAAGTGACACAGCAGCTTACGTGACAGACATGACCCCACTGCAACCCAAAAGAATAATTATAAAGCTTATATTCCATTATTCCTGCAAAAATCTAGGAACTCACTGAAGCACAACATACAATTCCATACGTAATCTAAACTGCTCTTTAAACTAAATGGAGACTGAAGTCCCCTCACTATGACACAGCAATCAAGTTACTGTTAAAATACGTGCTTTTTTTAGAGTTGTCTTCCCCCCCTCTCTTTTTTTAATATAACTTTGGCTCCCATCCATCACCAACCTAATCATGTCTGTCTCTTATGCTGGAGTGCTCTTCAGTGTAACATATCTTCCTGGTGGGTGTATTTATAGATAGTGATAGAGTCATTCTTTAACCTTCTTTCCATCTAACAAAATAGACTGAGCTCTCATTGTTTGCCAGGCTGCAAATCATGTCTCACTTCTTCCTTGAATACTCTCCAATTTCTGTACATTGTGTATGGAAGTGTGTCAGCAAAGTGAAGATGTTATTCCAGTAAGTCTCACCACACACTAGGCAGCAATCCTATTTCCTAGACCCACTCCACACCCCCATTTACACACTTGAGGATCACAGCCCTCTTCAGAAACCACACCATCCACAATTCTTGCTTGTAATTGGAGTCACCAACACTTCCACATGAAACTGGAACAAATACTGAAGAACCACACCTGTGCAATTATTCCTTAGCAAAACCAAGGACAATGTATGTCAGAGAAGCTGGGAAACTTACAGCTGATATAATTGTGACATCAGGGATTCCCTTTAACACAAGAGCTCATTTTTCCTGACACTTTTCAGTGGACACATGCAGGATACTATGACATGAAACTCATACTGTCATCATGTCAGACAGGCTTTGGGTTTATTCTTTTGGGAAAAGAAAAAGCTTGCTTAGCTATAGATTTAAGTCCAGTGAGGAGTTAAGAACTCCCTTGGTAACCTGTGTCACATGGGAAGACCAAACAAACACATCTTCATTTACTCTGTGCATACCTCTGAGATCATATACATTATTCCTCCCTCAAATACTGGTAGCAATGTAAATATTATGCATTAACATAACATCAAACCCAAATGATTTCATACATCACGCCAATTCACAAAGTGAAGACTACTTTTATAAAATTGCTTTCAATCCCAAGCCAGTGACTGAGGTGAAGAAGGATGAAACAAAGACATTATATCCCATTCAGTCTTATAAGCAATTCTGTTCCAAAGGACAGAAATACATTTAAACAAGCTTCTCGCAAACAGACAAAACTTACCATTCAGGCCCAAAGTTAAGTGTCTGAGTTTCTGCTGCCATTTTTTCCTGTTCTATTCCTCTTTTTTAAAAAGTGTGAATCTGAAAAATAAAAATGTTTGCTATGAAAACAGCTGAATTGATACAGTCCTTCACAGATTAATTCACAATACAAAAGCACATCTGGTCATGCAAAGAAGTGAAAAAAATTGACTACATGGATTTTTTTTTTTCCCCCCAGTTCTCCAACCTAGATTAGTTGACTAATATAGGAGCAACTACATCAAGATCTCTTCCCTAAATCCCTCTTTTAACAGCTCAAACAGGACTCTGGATCAGTGTTTGAGGAAACAATTTGTACAAACACTGAGAACTTGATGCATAATCCTCTTCTGTAAGAACAGTAATGCTTAATTAACAGAATTGCTGCTTCCTGACAATTACAAGAGGATAAAAACCTACTAGAATTACAGCAAGACAGATTTGCCAGCTGAGTGGCAGAGTATTCAAGAAATTTCCACTGCTCAATCTTGAAAAATAAGCCTTTGAAAGATTGAGTGCATCCAATGCTACATCCTCCAACAATCTGCAGACAAACGACAGTATTTCTCTCATCCTTGGTTTTATTAGGAAAAAAATGTGTAACTTAGGAATGCAAGTAGCTAAAGTCCTGTTAGCCAAGGTCCTGCAGACATAGGAAAGGTCAGGTCAAGTTCCTACATATCCAGAGCATATGGACAAGAGCAGATAAAAAGCCACACAGGAGGGAAGGAATAAGTCCCAGGGAAGGCTATGAAGTTGTGTCTATCAGAGCCAAGTCCAGCCCAGGCAGTTCTGGAGAAGTGTCTTTTGCAGTAATAAATAAGCTCCTCTTTCATTCCAGCAGCAGCAAAATCCAAATCTGCAGGGGAAGGCAGTTTGGTTTTTTAAAAAAAAATCAAACACACTGTAGGCGAAGCCCAAAAAAAAAAGGATTTGAAGCATTACCTACAGACACTGGTTGATTAGACTTGAAGAACCCATAAAGGCAGATGGTAGGGAGGGAATTCTGCTATATCAGAACCCTACTCCTTAACAGATCCAGGGACTAAATAAAGAGCTTCATGAGTTTGTATTTTGCATGAAAAGGTGATGGAAAAGAAAAACAAAATGTGGGGACATAAGAGGTGCAAAGGGCATTAGTTACTGAAAAAAAAAAAAAAAGATAAAAACAACAAGAGGAAATGTTTTTTTCTTAAATACATGCTACAGAAGTAATGGTATTAAAGAAAATAAATCAAGCTGAACCATGCTAAAAGCAAACATGCTAAAACTGCTTGAGCAGATTTTACCCAAATCTTTTGGGCATAAGATTACAAATACTTCTAGAACTCCCTGCAGCCTAAACCTAACAACCCCACATTTGGCTTTTGTATTTTTACTACGTGCCATATCCACTTTTTCCATACACAATGTAATTTATATACAAATCTTCATGTTTTTATTTTCACAATAACCCTATATAATGAAATGAAATTATCCCCACAACCTGCATCAAAAACTAATACAAAAATACCCAGCTATTTTCACAGTTTGACACGATTTTGGTCTGATTTGAGTTGCCTTTTTGAAGTGACAGCTCATTACAACTTTCATTATGTATCATTTTTCATTCTTCCAATCAAAGGTACCCAAAGAAGACATAAAGCAGCCACATGTGAAGATACTGCAGGTCAATTCAAGCAAACCATCGTGCACAGTCTGGCACAGACAAGCCTCAAACAATTCCCAGTAGCCTCAACTGGGTGGCTGTCCTCCCCTCCACTGCCTGCAATCCTGCTGCTGGAGGGGTGGGGAGTTTTCAGCTCAACCCCTGTGGATCACCAGGGAATCTGGGATCTTCAGCTCCTAACATCAAAGCTAGCTTAGTATCAGTAATATCAAAAAGGCTGGCACTGAATGTTAAACTGCCATGAAAACACAGCTGAAAAGCACCAGATACAAGGATAAAGCACTAAAACACAGTAAGAATCCAGCTGTTTACTGGTTTTGGACCCACTGGGGCCCACCCTCTTCAGCCTCCCCCCAAAAATGAGGATGCTATGTCATCTTTCTCTCCCAGACTCCTAAGCACCTACAAGAATACTCAAAGCCTTCTAGTCTTATCCCAGTGAGCTGCAAAATGGCTTTCCCTGCCCCTCATTCTGGCCACCACACTTTGTTTTGAGCACTCTTCGCTGGCTTCCTCCTGTATTGCATTCAGGTAAGTGACTTCCTCCCTAAAAGTTCTGACTGTATGGATTTTCAAGTGAGACACCTCTAAGGGAAATTATAACTGAACAGGCCCTTCAAAAAAAACAGAATAAAACACAGATGTGCAGATGATTCGAAGAGTTTTAACAGGGGGATTTAATAGGAAATCTTACCCAGAAATAAAACACATATGCAAAAGACATTACAGGCAAAGCTGAGAGAAAACCATTGGAAAAGAGGCACTTTTGATGATTTGAGAGGAGGGCAGAGAACAGGGAAAAGACCCAGGAAAGCAAGACAACCAGTGTGCCAGGGGAATACATCGAGGTGTCAGAGCAGACAGGGAAAGCAGAAACCACGTGCTGCTTCTCCTGGTTCCCAAGGCAGCCAAAAGGGGAGAGCAGGAAGCCCATTTCCCAGGAGTGCTCTGACAGGGACTGTACAACACACCCGGCTGGGGCAGAAGCTGCACCAACTGGAAAGGCGAGTTGGGGTGGACAGGCAGCACTCGCATCATGAGAGGAAAGAGTCAGGGTGGAGCAAGAGAAAGGATAAGGAATCACGAGAAGGGAATGAGCAGGTCACGATTTTGGCCAAGGAAAAGGCATGAATTTATGACATCTTTATTATCTAGATTGCTTTCTTAGGTTTTAAACTTCAGTATTAACAAATGAAATGTTGATTTTGGTCTTTTTGAGGGAAAAGCCCCTTTCTGAACTGCTGTTTTTGTGAGTCAGGGTTTTCTACAAATTAATGGCTACTGATGGTGGAATCTCCACAGCCACAGATTTTATATGGGCAGAGAGCACACAGGGACAGCCTCAAGCTGAAGTGGGAAACTGAGGCAATATTTTGATACTGGCCAGGTAACATCACTGCTTGGGCAAGAAGACTACCAGGTGCTTCCCACTATTCCTCCCAAGAGGAACATCTCCAAAGGTTTCTTCAAATCAGGTCAATCAAGGTGCCAGTGCAACCCTACAAACGGTTTCCTGCATATTTTGGGAAAAATGGAATTGCTTCATAAACTGAACTGAGACCCCATTTCCCAGGAGTGACACCATACATGTTGCACTCCAATCAGCATGCAGGACTGAAAAGAGGAGAAACCACATCATCCCCACCACATCAACCTGTGGAGTGGCAAGGGAAAAAACACCCTTTTGTCACCTTTTGTCAGCTGCTTAGTACTTTGAAAATCAGAAGTCCATCCTCCAAGCAGACACAAAATGTAATCCAATAACATTAAGCCTTTAAGTGGCTTTCACTCACAATTAACAGGTAATATTACAGGTGCAGAAGTTGCTATCAGCAACACTCATTTCATTGGTTCACTTTTGGTAAAATGCTTACTTTACCAAGCTTGCAGTTTTCTAGATTATTTTTCAAGCTCGCTATTTATTTAGCACCTGACAAATCTATTAAAGTTCTCAGAAACATTTATTACAGACACAAGGTGGACCTTGATTCCACTGGCCAGATTTGTGCATTAAAATGCACAGGATGTTTCAGTGGAAGGTCTAAAATTCCTATGGCACATTTCCCCCACAAGCTCTGGTATTCCAAAACATATAGCCAGCTAATAAATATCCAGGAAAAAAGCTATTTTCAGAGACTTTGAAAGACCTAAGCTACCATGTTTTACCAGACCTTGCTCTACCTCAGAAAACACATAAAATTGCCAATTTAAGGTTCATCCCTTGCTGACAGACACTTAAGATTTTCAAGCAACGGTAAATTCCTACATTCCCATTACAGAACTCTGTCAGCTTGTACCACCTGGCAATCTGTCTGCTCTGCTGTTCTGGATAAGGATACACTGACTCTCAGCATTCCAAGTTGAGACTAGGCACTGGCTGCATTCAAGTCTTTCCTACAGACCAAAAAAAAAATTAAAGATTTGGACTGTCACTGCAATTTATAACTTTGGGGCTTGCTGTGTGCTTAGGGTCTTTATTAACTTTGGAAAACTAAACCTTGGGAAAAAAATATATATACCACTGATCCTTCCTATACACAGCTGTTTTATTTTGAAATTGTCTACTCTTCAATCCAAGGTGTTTAGGAAGAAAAATATCCTTCCCTTTCAATGTAGTTCTGTTGCTACCGCAGGTTTGAAACAGTCTTTTAAACCTAGAAATTGCCTGAAAATTTGAGAACCAAAGACCACAACAGAAATCTAACACGAGCAAATTTAAGTACAAGGAATTTGGTTCTCCTTAAATAAACATGGAGCAGGAATTTAACAGCAGTGCTCCACCACACAACAGCAATATGACATCAAGATGATAAAACTACACCTTCCACAAGCAAGAAAACATTCCACAGGCACCTAGTACAGCTAGCTGCTGTCAGGGCCAGTAACTGTGTTTTTAAAAAAATTAACAGGTTGACTGAATAATTAATGCTGATTTTCTCTAATTCCTGAAATATTAAAGAAGATCCATAACTGTATGCAAGCCACCTTTTAAGCACAGTGGTAAACAGGATGACTCAGGTGGCTACACTACCTGTTCGTTTGATATTAATCACTGGCTAAAGTAGACAATGCTGATTAAAGGACACTGACATAATTAAGGCCAGGCAACATGGATTTATGGAATCAAAATGTTCTTCTGCAAGAGTAGAAATTTTGTTGCTCGAGCAAGTAGGTGAAATAAATTTTAACTTCTGCAGGACATTTCAATTCACTAGAACTCCAAAAAGGACATGAAAAGTCTCAAATCATCACTACCTTTTTTTAATTTTAATCCTCTCTCCTAAAGATTATACAACAATCCATCTCAGAAGGACTAAAATCCACCAAACCAAGTAAAAGGTAAGAGGCTTTCTTCTGCTTCTATAGTCTGTAACACTGGCCCACAAAACTTCTAAAACCTAAGGATGACAAACATGGATATGGTAAATAATGGAAGTGACACATCATCAATACTGCCATTATGAATTATTCAATGACTCGTCCAGTACAGCAGGCTGCAGTGAATAAGGCCAAGTCAAAAGATTCACAAGCAGAAAACACAGGTAATATACAACAAATGCAAGACTAATCTGGAAAAACAGTCCTGAAACCAAGCTGAGATTTATGACATTCATCAGCTGGAAATGATACAACATTGACTAGTGAAGTGAAAATGCTTAACACAGGAATAAGAAAATACAGAGTAAATATACCCTGAATTTTATCACCAAAGGGATACTGTGTCCTGTTCTGTTTCAAGAGGCAAAAGGGCTGATAAATCAGGTGTTCAAAAATTGGTAGACCATGACACATATACCTTACAGTGAGAAGAAATAAAACCAACAACACACTGAAGCTCTATCTATTGAGCTTTGAAAAAAAATAAGGTATTTTGCTCAATCTGTAAATGATCAAGGAGGTAAAAAAGGCTGAAGACCCAAGTTTATTCAGGGACTGAAACCAGACATTTGGTGATAAACAAGAGAGTAAGTTTTCAGGTCAACGCTAAATGACTTTTTAGAAAGTATGTTCTAGTTTAAACAGAAAATTAGTCAGGAAAAAAAATCCATTAGTCACATTACACAAGATGCCAGACGAGTCACAGGAGTCCCTTCTGGCTTGCCAAACCTTATTCCCGATAAAGGCAGCAAATTTTTCAAGGCCTATCTATCCACACGCCAAGAAATTTTTCCTAAAGGAACAATGTCCAAACCATCCACTTCTCCAGAAACTACGCCTCTGCTATTACTCTTACATTTTTACACCTCCTCAAGTCTTATAACCTTCCTTTCTCAAACCATGGCTCAAGTGTTTCAATCTCTCCACAGTTTCTGGTCAAAAATTACCCATGACCACCTGAAATGGCAGTTCCAAGCTGCCACTTTCCTGGTCATTCCCCACAGATCCACCCAAAGCTCTGTGGAGCCCTGCAGCTCCCAACATGTTGCACTCCAGTCAAGAATGACAAACACGAGCAGGCACTGAATCCCTCCTGGGACAGGATGACACAAGAGACTAAGGAGACCTACACACCTAAGCAAATCCAAGAAAAATAAAGGAACATTAAAAACACAACTCCTTTCCTACCTCCTGTTGTGAACCTGGTGGCTGGAGGTATCTTGGAGAGCTATCCACTCCTTGTTCCACATGCACATGGCCAGATGTGAACCCTTTTCCCAGTTTCCCCCAGGAAGCAGCATGACCTCCACCTTCATTACCAGTCTCCAGCCAAACACAGACACCAGCGATTAAGCTCCAAGCAGAGTCAGGGAACCACACCCTTGGCCTTGCCACTGGCTGGAACACAAACACTTCTCATTCCAAATCCTATCCCAAAATCCTGCCAGCACTCTTGCTTTCCAGATGGAAAATCACTTCCACATCAGTGTACCTCGTACACTGAAAACTTGTACACTGGTAGTTTTAGTAATATTTATAATAATAATTTTTAGTAGTACTTAGTCTGTGCCATTCCACAGGATGTTAAGGATCAGGATGCTGCTCCCCAGCAAGACCATGTGAACGTAACCAAAGCCAGGCACAAAGAGGTGCTGCAGCACCTCTCTCCCATTCCCCACACACATTATACAGCCCACACACATATGCAGGGTGGAAGAACACAGCTTCAGACTACATTCACTGAAAACATTCACCCAATTAACAAATCTGGGTTGTTGGGGGGGTCTGAAGGTTTGTTTTTACATGTCATTTACATAAGCAGTTTCTTTGGGCTTTGTGAAAATTCTCTCTTCCCCTCCTCAAGGTTTCCTACTCATGCAGTCCTGAGACACTCCATACATCAGGAAACAAATATTCAACAAAGAGAAAATGTCTATTAAAGGGTCTGAGTAAGACAAGTAGAACGTGTATCAGATTGCATATGTGGACACAAAGAATTGTTTTAAAATACTGCCTTTTTGACAATGCTTCTGCCAGGAGAGCAGAAGGTAACTTGTTACTACATGTGAATTACAACACTTTTTAATAGCTTATCACTTTCTTCTCTTCACCTTAATATTGCTAAAGACATACAATTGTTTTGATCTAAGAACCACATCTTTTTAAATTGACTTGATGTCAGCCTGATCCTGCCTTAGTACTCTTAAAGCTTAGTATAACAGACAAAATTACATATACAGATGATTCAGCATTAACTAAGCCTATTGCAAAAGCTTCCACTTTTAATGGTAGTTGAACTGGGACTCTATAATTTATTAAATCAAGTTATGAGATGCTTTTACTTAACAACCTTGCCATATGCTACTTCCACGATCAGCCTCAGTCACTTTCTATCACACACGATCTAACACTGACGTCAGCCCTGCTTTGAGCAGGAGGCTGGAGCAGACAACCACCAAAGGCTCTTCCAACCAAACCATCTCCAGATTCTAACACACAAGGCTCAAGAAAATCAGTTTATACATCTGCTACTTGCCAGTCACACCAACTCCTTGCCACGCAGCCCTCTGGCTGTAAGGCTGAATGGTGACTGTTCAGCTATCCATCCGTCATCACAAAACTTCACCCAAAGTCATCTCCACACTGTCCAAAGTGCACCTTTTCCTTCTGTTCCTTCCAGTCTGAACTGACCCACTACCACACACGGATCACATCAGCTTTTACCCAAACTGATCTACTCATGGACACCTACATCCCCTGAATCTCCCAGTCACACAGTCCAGCATCTTTATCATAAAATGCTATCAAGAGAATGCAAAGTATTTACATTTGTTGTCGGTGACAGAAGGAAAATAAACTGTTTCATTGTAACCATAACTTGAAACAAGTATTTCTCTACTAATAAAAACTTCCAGTAAGAAAACCTTCACAAAGTGCAATGTATCATGCTTACTTTCACTGGAATAACAGCTATTTAACAATACAAAAATGTTTTTCTAACCAGTTTTTGTAACATGTTATACGTAAGCTCATTTATCTGTTCATAATGACAAACTACATACACAAGAGCCACCTTTAAAGCCATCAAGTAATCATTCTTTGCTTCCCTAGATTTTTTTAAATGCACGGTTGCAATAATTAGCTGAGCGAATCAAAAAATAAGCATTGTCAAAAAGGCAGTATTTTAAAACAATTCTTTAAGTGTCCAACAAAATTTCTCATTGACTCACAGCCTCTAGAACCTCCACACACCTCCTGGTATTATTTCTTCTGCTTTTCTCCATCATCCTGAGGTCTACATATCCAGCTTCTATATACAAGCTTTAAGGATTACAGGAGAGGCTCACTCCTGAAAACACACACTTGGATTTCATGCTTGCCAAAGCCCTCAGATACATCAAAACAATTCTATGCATTCTTTCCATAAAAAAAAAAGAGGCAAGAAGGATATAAAAATTTCAATGGCAGCTTAGTTTCCCACACAGACAGCAAGCCACTACTACAGTGCCTAATTCAAGCAATGTCTGAGCATCTTTAGAGGAAATGGAGCAACAGCCTTCCCCAAAAAAAGAGAAGTGGACATATTCAGTAACCAACACACTGTGCCAATCTCAGCTACTGACAAAGTAATGCAGAGACCACAGCCTGCTACAATCCCCAGCTGCCATCTCAGCTAAACATGAAAAAACAGTAGTATTAAACCTCCCCATGATGAACTACATGGTTATATATATCTGCACACATATTACCACCAACCACAAGAGGGCCAGTACAGTAGAGACCTTGTCACTTCAAGCTCTTAATTCTTAGTTCCATCCATGACTGAGGCACACCTGAAGCAAACTTGCCAAGTATTCTCAGCTGTGGCAATTTTTAAGCCAGATCGTTTGTGCAACCAGAAAAACGTTCAGGAGTTGAGAACAAGAGAGGAAAGAGAGGCTAAGCTGGGCAGAAAACTGACTTTGTTCCCATAAGAGCAAACCCCATCCCCCTGCAGCATTTCACACACCTAGAATTTCCAATGTTACACTCGATGAATTAAAATAAATTGATGAGAAAATCACACAAAGAAAGAGTCCCTTTTGATACAAATGATTCCTCAGTAACAGAGGTGGGTTTCTCCTTACCAAAGCATCCAACGGACTGCCCATAAGCAGAAATTTTATTGCTCTGCCCCTTAGCTCTATCTATAATCGTGAATAAAATATAGCTTATTTCCACTAATCTTTGAGCAGAAGCACTGAGACGGGCAAAAATAAGAAAAACAGAAAAATTAGGAAAAACCCTAAGAAAGGGATTTTTTTTCCTAAATCAGACTATGAGAAGCCTTAATACCATACTCTAAAAAGCCCTAAGGAAGAATTTGAAAGACCTCAATGAAAGAACATACATATGACAGTTACTTGAACTTACAAGATCAGAAAAAAAGTAGGCAGAATCAAATTTCGTACTCTTAGTATTTCAAATAAAGAAATAAATGAAGAGCTGGAGGCCTGAATTACTTTAAAGCAGGGGCAGAGGGGAAGGCACAGCCCATGGTCCAGGTGCCCAGCTTGTCTTCATCAGTTACTGTGAACCAACGTTTCCCTTCTAGGCTTAAAGAGAAAGATCTTTCAGCACAGACATGTACCAGCAAAGCCCTTCACTAGTCAGCTGCCACAACAAGTTGTTCCCCATGACTTTGACATCTAGGGTTGTTTTTTATTTTAATGAAGTATCAATTCAGCTTAAAAGCCTGCCAGTTTTTTTCTTACATCCAGGTATAAGGGACTCCAGCTTTGTGACAGAACTTCATTCAGACAACTGGCCTTGGCAGTGAGATGCAATGGTACTTAAAAAAAACCAGCAGGGAAAACTATAATTGTAAAGCCCTTAATTGTCTATTTACAAGCATTTTTTTCACTTGTATCATCATAAAAAGCATATTTTCAATTTATTGTATGTTTTAGAAAGGCAAAAAAAACCCCTGCTAATAGGAGCACCTGAGGATATCTTACCTCAAGATCAACACCTGTAATTAAAAAGAGGATCTGCAAGAGTCCAAGCATTCACTGTGGTATTAGAATTTTTGTAAGCACCCTGTGAAATAAATCATCTCTGCTATGGGACTACTTTGCATTTTAGTTCCATGCTTTTCCTCTAAAAGACAGGCTCAAGAAACCATTCAGAAAAGGCCTCCAAAAAATAGTGACCAGGTGCCCCCATGAATGTTCCTGTACTCAAGGTTTGGGAGAGGCTGAGCAGCTCTTAAAATCCTTAAACCTCAGGATTTACACACAATATTGTCAGATACTGAAAGGGACTATCAAAGTCTCAACACATCCAATTTCCAGGGATAAGCCTCTGCCATCTCTTTAATCCAGCTGACTATTAGACAGAATCTTTATTTTATTTTTAAATCACACATTCAGTGAGAAATTAGCACCCACATACAGCTGCTGACATCAGTCAACTTGTAGAACTACAGGAACCCGGGAAACAAAGCGGGTGCAGAAGGGGTGACAGACATTCCAACATTTCGGTTGGAATCGATTAGGACCGATTTTCACCTCAGCACCAGCTGTCCAAAGGAGCCAATTCAAGTGAATGGCAAGAAAACCAACACCTCATAGTAGTAATGCTCTTATCTATCGCAGCCAACACCCAATAACAAGAGCTTAAACATACCAAAACAAAGCTTTTGTCGGTGACAACTGCAACCAATTTTGTTTACAAAGGTTCGCAATTATCACACTGTGCATCAACCAAATGTTCCATTCACAAAGCGGCAGATTAATTTGTGTTTATTAGAGTTTCTTAAGAACAAAAGCAACCAGCAGCGTTATGGGAAAAGGAAAAAAAAATTACACGTACTTTCCAGGAACTTGCCCAAGTCAGCTCCTGAAGCAAGAAAATAGAATGAGCAGCAAGAAGTTAGAAGAACATAATCAGAATTCAGAAGTTCTTTCCCCGCCCACCCAAGCAAACAGACACTTAGGAATTAAAGTAAGAGCAGCACACCACGAACGTTAAACTGAAGGTTACTGGGGAAAATGTACGGTTTTATTCCAGAAGCATTACTTGGCAACACCTCCTTTTGGCCTACACCTTGTCCCACTTCAAAGTGCAATCACACAGAGCTGAGAGAGCAGAAACCGCTCTGTTGACACTGAAGCTACTTGTCTTGGATCAATACCAAACGTACACAATTCTGATCGATGCTCTCTTCGGCCCGCCAAGGCCTCTCCAGTCAAACACTGCTGGTCACCGCTGCTCCCAACACCCTGCTGCCTGCGGGGGGAAGGCTCGGAGCTCCCTCCTTCCTCGGCCCGTGTAACCTGACAGGGCAGGGCGTGCTCGGAGCGGGGCTCACCGCGGCGCTGCCGCCGGGCTGGGAGGGGACGAGCGAGTTCACAAGGGTCAGTGCGAGGGGAGACGGCCCCGGAGGGCGTGAGGAGCCGCGGGCGCCCCGCCGCCGCCTGACAGGCACCGAGGAGCCGCATGGAGAGCGCAAGGCCCGCTC
>WEIV01004004.1:497229-521099 GCA_013390005.1 Calyptomena viridis
CCCGGATGAGCGGCGGCGCTTCCCGCCCACCGCCCGCGTGACGTCACCCCGGGGGCCTCTAGCGCCCCCTGGCGGATGCGCGCCGCCCGCCCCTCACAGCCCTGAGGGGACACGGGGGGGGCAGGGGGTCCTGCGCCTCCCCCAGCCCCACGGTCACCAAGTCACTGTCTCAGTTCCCCGTCTGCGGGCACCGCTGCGGCACCTCGAGTGCTGTGTCCAGTTGTGGGCCCCTCACGACGAGAGGACATCGAGGGGCTGGAGCGTGTCCAGAGAAAGTAAAGGATCTGGGCAAGGGTCTGGAGCGCCAGGAGCGGATGAGGGAACTGAGAGGGCTCAGCCTGGAGAAAAGGAGGCTCAGGTTTCTCGCTGTCTACAACTCCCCGAAACGAGGGTGGAGCCGGCGCGCCCAGGGAACAAGGGACGGGACGAGGACACAGCCTTAGGCTGCCCCAGAGGAGGTTTAGGTTGGACATTAGGAAGAATTGCTTCGCAGGAAGGTGATCAGACATTGGAAGGAGCTGCCCATGGAGGTGGTGGAGCCCCCATCCCTGGAGGGGTCCAAGGAACGACTGGACGTGGCACTCAGTGCTCTGGGCTGGGTGACAAGGTGGGGATCGGGCACAGATGGGACTCGATGACCTCGGAGGTCTTTTCCAACCCGACTGATTCTGTGGTTCTGTCACCTTCCCACCGCTGTCCCGCACACGCACGCGGCCTCAGCAGCGCGGTGCGGCCCGTCAGCCTCACCCGGCCTCTCTGCAAGGGTTACGTGAGGCAATTCGGCTTTACCGGAGACACTGAAGGGCCACAAAGAACCGTGTGAGGAGCCACCGTGTTTTGAGCACTCGCTGCCCAGACACCGAGGGCCGGACCCGGAGGAGTCCTGCGGATCAGCTGCCGTGGGAGTCACCCCGGGAGGCGGCTGCTGCTGACAGAGAAAGGGCAGTACATGACACGTATTTTTACTCTTCCTGATGGAAAAATCAGGAGCTCAGGGCAAACTTTTTTCAGCTAAAAATACCAGTTTATTTTTAGTCCCCAAACCCATATTAGTACACGATGCAGAATAGCCCCATGTGGTTGCTTCAGCCTAAAAAACTATTCTCAGCTGTTACGCACTGCTGAAGGTATAACCGCTTTCAGCTGAAACAGTTTCACTCCAATCCTGATGTCAGCCACAGCTCCCTCCTCTTCTAGGTGAATAAATACTTGTCATTGTGCACTGAACTCCAGCCAAAAATGATGCAACAGTGAACACAAGTGATTCTTCTGAGCTAATGGGTTGAAAGCCTGTAATTCTTGGGGCTTATTTTTAGCTGAGAGCAACACAGGACTACCTCACCCAAAAATCTTAGAATGGAATTTCTTCTTTAGGCTGGTATGGAAAAGCAAAGCTCCCTGGAAAAGGGCTGGCCTCTGACAAGCTGCATTCAATCCCCCTGGTTGTTGTCACACAGCTTGAGCCAATACCAGTAAGGGAGGGAGGCAGCACTGCATTTCAAGCTGTCAGTAAAAACTTCCAATTTCACTGCAGAAGCAGCTGTGCCTTGTTATTCTACTTACCAAATGTGAGTCTGAGCACTCACAAATATTTTCACATGCTCTAAGACAACCTTTATCTGAGATGGAAGATGTTTAGCACTCGTGGAAATTTTTTATGCCAGTTAGCACAAACATTATATTACTGAGACAAAAAAAAAAAAAAGAGCGCGACTGAAACATGCCTCATCTGCAGAACTTGGCATTTCTGTAAAATACCTCAAGGAAACTCAGATGACAATCTTTTGGTAATAGCAGATGCATCTTAAATCCCTCACAACACTCATTCAAGCAGAACAGGGAGAATCTCATGAAAATTCAAGACTCTGCCTGTGCAGTAAAATTCCTGCATGGCTCAATTACAGAATTTGGGCTGATACTGTGTAGGTGTGAAATCATCCCAGCAGCCAGTCTGCGTACCAAGGGCATGATGTACTTCAGAGCCCTGGATTACTGTGCCAATTCAGCCTCACTACTAAAAATCCAAGTGCAGGGAAGAGGCATTCCTAACAAACTAAAAACCTTCCTTATCGACCCATTGTTCTCACCCATCCTGGCTTGGAGGCAAGAGCCTGCCTCCCTCTGTACAGTAGTGGAGCTACAAACACAGAGCACAGCTTTGAAATGATAAATAATGATCATACAGCCTGGGAAGATGTGTCCCAGTCATGTTTGTCCTTGCCACTCCTACACTTTGTTGTTTGGAAAAGTGGCTCCCTAGTTCATTGAAATACCAGGGATTTTGTCTGGGAAAAGCCAGTATCTTCTCAGCAGCCTCTGTTTTCCATGTCCTCATTTGTCACATCCCTAAAAATAATGAAAGCAGTAGCAAAGCAGGCAAACATCCAACTGCAGTTTTTAAAGTCAGTCCCTTCAATGCATCTGTCACCTCAGGTGCCTTATGCTGAAAGACAGAATACCACAAACAAGCTGCTACTTCTGCAACACACAATTACTTTTAGATGTCTTTCCCACATGTGGCAAGCTGAGTTTGCAAGGCAACAGCCAAGCACTCCAGTTACTCCAATCCATCTTGCAAGGGATTTATTTGGACACTCCCATAAGGCTAAAATGTTATTTGGTCACCCTAATCCTCATAGATAAACCGTGAGCCAGGAAGGGCCTGATCACAGTATCCCTTTCTCTCCACTGAGACCTTGAGGTGAGACTTCCTGCCACCACAGGGGCTGTCCCCTGCAGCCGGGGGCTGTGACAGGAGCACCCTTGAGAAATCCACTGTGATCTGGGCATTCAGACAGGCTGAACCCACCCTGGGTGCTGGCTGTACTTCTGCTCTTGGTCCCTCCAGGGACCAAGGACTACCTGGAGTTCCCATTCTAGGAGATGAGTGACTGGAGGCACGTCTTTCACCCTTCTGAGAAAGGCCCAGAAGTGCAACAGCCACTTTCATCAAACTCCACTCTTTGCCATCACAGATTTGAGAGTCACTCGGGGTATGTCAGGACCTCCAGACAGGTATTAATGTACCAGAGGTATCACTAAAGAAAGCTGGGATTATCAGGACCTTTGAGAGCCACCTGTGGTGACATCAGGCACAGAAGGACAGAGCATCGAGGATTGTAATACATTAATTATAGGTAAGTACAATTAAGTGTTGTCACATGGTATTAGGTGGGCGATATAGCTAGACAGTTTCTTTCTAGTACTTCTGCATAACCTCATGACACTGTTACCCAATAGTTGCCAGCAAAACAGAACAATTTGGAAAGCAATTAATTTCTCAATGTCAGTTTTTGCAAACCTAATGTCAAAATACACATTGCTGCAACTTTGAAATCAATGTACATCCAACTTACTGTTCATTGCACTGAATGAAGGCCCCAACAAACAGCACCTATTTGAACAAAAACTAACCACAAACAATGCTCATTTCCTTATTGAAACCTGTCAGCTGGAGTTGACTCAGTTCTATTAAAATAAAACCATTGGAAGGCCTTTTTTCACCCTCTTCTGCAGCTCTGGGCTCCTCACCCAGCTGCACGTGCAAAGCAGCACAAGTCAGCAGTGCTTGCTATGCTGTGGAGAAAAACAAGAAAAAAAAAGGAAAACCAAGAGCTGCAGTGTCGCAATTTTTCTGTGGAAATAGAGACTCAGCAACCTTCACCCTGATTTTACCTGAGACCTGAGGACTCGAGGACTCACAGAGCAGAGCTGCACAAGATGAAATATTTGTGTCCTTCCATTTCATCTCTGGACCTGAAACAACGCATGGTTAAACCTCCTCCTGAGCCCCCTCCCCAGTCTGGCCACGGCAGCAAAGCTTAGCAGGTGAGTAACAGTAGAAACAAGATGCTTGAACACATTTTCAGATGTCCATGTATTTGCTTCTCCCTTCACTAAAGGCAGAGAGAGGAAATGCAAAGGGAAATGCAGCTGAAGTGACCTGCCTGGCTCCCAGCTGGGGCACCACCGGGGCTGAGGCAGAGCCTATTTTAAGATAAGGAAAGGCTGACAACCTTCAGATGTCAACATTGAGCAGTGGGCAGTATTTCAAATATTTACACAGCCGTGTCCCTTTCTGAGGAATTGCAAACATTAGGGCTTTTTACACCAGAACTGCTGTGCAGAAGGGCAAGTGCTATCAAAAAGGGGCTGAACACTTCCCCTACTCATCCAAGCCAGGATGCTGAGCTTTGAGGATCACTACTGTAATTTGTGAACAAAAAGCTATATTCAGGGACCTGAAATAAACCACAGACAAGACTGGAGATAACAATGCTTTATTTGTACATTTCAGCAACAGGGGAAATAATTGAAGATGAAATTATCTGCTTTGTTGTAAAGTATAAAAACATTTAATTATAAATATTTACCTAAAAAAGCGTGATTTATAAAATATAATCTGTGAAGATATATACACAGTTTAATTGTTTAGCAATTCCTTCACCCGACATTAAAGAGTAGAGGTTTTTCTATTTATTATTCCGTGCTCACAGTTTAAGAAGCAAAACAGACAAGTGAAAAGATGACTGGTGAGTTTCATTCTGGAAAGAAAAAATAAAAATGCACAAACTGGGGCAAGAGCAGAGGCAGAATTTGAGCAAATCCATGTTGAGAGAGGTCTCTGAGGGAACACAGCTCCCTTGCCACGACCTACAGTGTATATATCCAGACAAGCAGTGGGTACAAATGGGTACATTTGTGGGCAAGTTTCCTGTGTTTGCAAAAGCAAATGGCTAATAGTGTTCAGTATGCTATGCTGGTGTCCTTTGTCGTGGCTCTAATGAAATCAAACAATGTCACCTTCATGATTCAGGCTATGAGCAAACTTCCAAAATGGAAAACCCCAGTGTGCCATCCAATTGCATTGTCCAGGTGGCAATACCCTTAAAACCAGATACAGCTGACTGAGACTGGGAAATGCAGTGAAGTCATACAGTACACTAAAAGTGATGGAATGTGAAAGAGGAGAAATGGTCAGGCAACTCAGTTTTCTATTCCTCATTTAAGAGAGCCAGCTTCCTCCCTTCGAAGTCTTGGGAAATCTTGCCTCTTGTTGAAGGGTTTGTTACTATGGCACTTCAGAGAAGAGAAACTGGAAGACTCTCCAACATGCTGGGCGGCAAAAAATTCTACAGGAAGCGATAGTGAGTTTGATCCATATCCCTAATAACTATCTTTCTCTCTTCACAGTGTTTTCACAGTGCCTGTGGCACGGGGCTTTGAGGAAGAAGAAAAGGGTGACAACACCCAACAGCAGTACAAACGTACAGGAAGACAAAGCTGTACTTTGTACACCCTGATTTACACAAGACCTCACTACTTGCCTGTAAGCAAGGAATGAATTAATACAGGATTAAGAGAAAAAGGATGTATAGGAAAGCATCAAGTAGGTGAACGTAAAGCTTGTCAGTGCCCACCCATTATTTGCTACCTGTTGTTTCTGCTTCAGGGTGATGTGCTCCTGGAAGTTCAGAGCAAACAGCACGTACACAGCTCCTACTGTTCACAGCATTATGAATGCATAGTAACTGCAAGAGTTGTGCCCTTAGAAACTCAGAAGGATCTTCAGGAGAGGAAGGCTAGCGAAGCTGTGATGAGTTTTAGGCAGGATCCGTGCAGTTCTCTCCAGGTAGAGCCCTGCTCTGGGAAACGTACCAAGTCATGTGCAATCTCAGAGTGCATATTGGCTGGTTGGTTACTGGGTAAATGCAGACTTCAACTCCCTGAAAGCTGCTCGGCGGTGCTTCCTTTCCTCCTCTTCCCGCTTTCGCTCGTCCTGCTCAGCTTTTATCTCTGCTTCAAACTTACTGGCTGAAGAGAGGGCTTGAGCCTTTATGAGAGAGAGAAAATAAACAAGTGTCAAGCCTTGCATCAGAGGGAGAGCCAGAGCCTGAGCTACTCCCAGATGAGCAACACAGAACTGTTTCCTGCACCTCCCAGGACTTGCTGGGGCGCTCTGTCAGGATGGGTCAAGTATGAATTACCCAAGCACTGCAGTGTATTTACACCCAATACCTGTTAGCTTGCTTGACTTTAACATGAACAAAAGAAAGGTCACTTACTAATAAGTCACTAACAAGTGACCAAAACAAAGCTGTCAGTACTGGGTCACATACATTATTTCTGTAAGCAGGCAGCAGAGCATAGGTTGTGAGTATACAGGGGGAAAAGCTACTGCAGAAAACAGATCTGAATCACAGCCAAATCTGAGAACATCATACTACACCGTGGATAATCTGCAGATCAAAGAGACATTGTTTACTTGCTGGCTATTTTTCCAGCTTTCATCTCAGTACATCTGCTGTGCAATAGCTGTGTTATGCTCTTGGGAAAAAACTTCTTATATAAACAAGCAGGATTATGTTCTCTCCAAGAGAGCTCTCAGAAAGGGTGCTTTGTCAGCTTCGAATGGTGCAAAGCTCTTTCTGCCAACCCCAGGACCCTGCAGAGTAATTTTGATTCCAAAGGTTACAGAGAGCTGCTCAAGAGAGAGATGTCTGAAATCCTATACTCCAAAATACCCCATTCACCACTGAACTCAGAGGGCTCTGGTTGAGGGAGGTTTTGCAAAATGGGAAACTCTGTCCCTATTACATTAGATTTCAGGACACTTTTGTCTTTAAAAGAGGTCACCCAGCCAGTCCCTTCGAGTTCCCAGACACAGGGACACTGGTCAGCCTGTCAGCTCCACCATGGTAAGACCCAGAGCACAGACTGAATTACACTGTCCTAGTGCTGACTGATCCACAGAAAAGGCTGTAGCTAGAGCCCAACAAAATGTGAAGGGAAAAGCTACAGCTGAGTTTTTTTCCTTTCCTCTGTGACACACCATACCTTAGCTTCAAAGAAGTTCTTGGCTCCTTTGACTCCCTCAATGGATACATCTATCTCCGAGAGCTTCGCAAGAGTCAACAGGCCGCTGTCCTCCTCCAGTTCCCCAGCTGCAGCTTTATGGAAAATCAGCAGGAACTAGCAAGACAGAGAGGAAACATTTGAGGTTTTTTTGAGGCTCAGACAACTTAAAATACAAACAGCGTAGTCCCCTGGAGGGGGCTGGAATTTACATTTCTGAGCAAAAGAAACCAGGTCTATATAAACCAAGTGGCACCACAGAACTTGTGCTCTAGTACACAGCCCTGTTACATACCAAAAGCAGTAGGAATCTCACAGGAAAAGAAGGTTTTCTGGGAATTAAAGCCCTGGTAAAGCGCAGTTCCTACCAAGCCTGGGCTGCGATGTGGCCAGTGGAAGGAGGCCACCTCTCCACCTGCCCAGTACAACCACAGGGTGGGCTCAGATATAGCTCTTCATGGCCCCACACTCTAATGGTGTATTCAGAAGCCCCCCAGAGCACATCCCATGACAAACAAAACCAGGGCAAAGACAGCTCTGGTTCACCTCAGGCTTCCTGAACTGAGGCACCAGTGCACTCCTATGACAGAGAACAGCAGCTCAAAAGTGTGCATGCCCTTGAACAAGTGTCCACAGAACAACCTGGTGTGAAACCTCTGTCCTGCACTGGAACATAGACATTAAATCCAGAGTCACTACAGCAGAATGTACATTGGCCAGTGAAATTGCAAAGGGAAACAAACAAAAGACCAGTTGTATTTCAGTCCACAAAAGCACACTTTTTTTTGTTTGTTTTTTACAGAAGGAACAAAACCTGCCTGCTTAAAAATCAAGACTTCTGCACCACCTTCCACCCACCAACCGAACTCCAGGTTAGATGTGGAAGCTCTTGAAGAGGTCCTGCTATTCTTGGCCAGCCCAGAAGGTGTCTCAGTGCTTAGAACAGAGACGACAGAGACAAGGACAAGTCACCCGGGTACAAAAGGACCACAGGCAACAAAGCTGCACCATTTCAGTCCAAACCAGACGGCTGCAGGTACGAGGTAGGGTTGTCCTGAAATCCATTTGCACAGAAACATGCAATATTTCTAGGGCTGTGCTCCTCAGACTGCCAGGCTTGGGAGTCCTACAGAGAGTCCGAGCTGTCCCGGAGAGGGCAGCAGAGGCCCAACATCTACACCAAGCCAGCCCTAAGGCACTCCCTGCTTCAAGCCGCTCGCAGAAGCTGGTGGGGATGCAAGAGTTTGGGAAGGCTCCCATGGGGAAGGGTGTGGGGATGACAGCAGCGCTGGCCGCCCTCTTCAGAGGCAGCGTCACCAGGCATTGCTTCGTTCAACAGCCTTGTAACCCATGAGTGCTCAGCACAGGGCAGCCAGAGAGCACCAGAGAGCAGGCTGGGCTTGCAGGAACTTTTCCCCCCTCCAAACATTGTAGAGATTGATCCTGGTTGGATGCCAGGCACCCACCAAAGCCTCTTTGTCACTGCCCTTCTCATCTCTCATCCGGACAGGGGAGAGAAAATATAACAAAGATTCCTGAGTTAAGATAAAGACCAGGAGGGATCACTCACCAAAATACTGTTAAAGGCAAAACAGACTCAACTTGGGGATATTAATTGAATTTATTACTAACAAAATCTGAACAGGAAAATGAGAAGTAAATTAAACCTTAAAAACAGCTTCCCCGACCACTCCTTCCTTCGTAGCTCTACCTCCTCACCCTCCAGCAGCACAGGGAGATGGGAATGGAGGTCATGGTCAATTCATCACAGGTTGTTTCTGTCGCTGCTCAGAGAGGAGTCCCTCCCTTGCTCCAGTGTGGGCTCCTCTCTCCATGGGTCTGCAGGTCCTGTCAGGACCCTGCTCCAGCATGGGCTTCCCATGGCATCACAGCCCGTCTCAGGCATCCCCCTGCCCTGGCGTGGGCTCCTCCCTTGGCTGCAGGTGGATCTCTGCACCCTCTGGCACTCCATGGGCTGCAGAGGCACAGCTGCCTTGCTCTTGGCTTCCCCACAGAATCTTAGGGGAATCTCAGTTCCAGCATCTGAAGCACCTCCTGCCCCTCCTTCTGCACTTCCCTGGGGGTCTGCAAGAGCTGTTCCTCTCACAATCTCACTCTGCTCCTCTCTGGCCTCAATTACACCTGTGCAATAACTTTTTTCCTTCTTTAATGTTATCCCAGAGGCATTACTTATCACTCCTGATGGGCTCAGCCTTGGCCAGTGGTGGGTCCATCCTGGAGCTGGCTGGCATTGGCTCTGCTGGACACATGGGTAAGTTCTGGCAGCTTCTCACAGAAGCCACCTTTGTAGCTCCTCCACTACCAAAACCTGGCCACGCAAACCCAATACACACACGTAAGAAATTATATGGTGCTCTGCTGAACTGGCAAAACATCCTGCTTGGAAAAAAAACAAATTCTCCCCAAGACATCCTCTCTCTCTGTCAGATCCCCTGGGCTCTGGCTAGTTCCCCTTTGCCATCACTGGGCACAGTGACACAGAGGGCTGGCAGCTAGGCTGGAATTAGTCATGGTTCCTCCTCACAGTTTCTGCTCCACCCTGCAAGCCCCACTTCCTGGCATTGGAAAAGAGCAGTGGAGGCATACAATCCTGAGGTCTGGTGCAGCTGTCATCAGGGGAAGGGCTGGATCATGAGTACAAGTGAGCATGAATCATCCTGAAACTAAGGGATGGGGCAGCAAGCCTCTAGATATGGGCTGCTGTGGCCATGAAGGGTGGGCCGAGTTAAAGAAAACCTGGGACTGAGCCACCATTTGAGGGGACACAGCACAACATCAGTCCCAAGGACCCAGTGAGGGGGACTATGGGGCATCATGCTCGTTTCCACAGGGGCTCAGCTGCCATCCCTCCTCACATCAGCACACAGCCTGCAGCTCATCTCACCACTTATTTACCCCGGAGGCATTAGTTCTCACTAACCAGAGAACACCAGGAATCTGCATTCAGCTCCCATTCCCAGCCTCTCACACCCTTGCTGGGCCCAGGACACCCCATGTGCAGCCAAGCCTTGGGGAAATGTCAACAGAGGAGCGATAATTAATAACATTGGTACCTTTTAAAGCTGTGCTCTCACAGAGGACAACACGACCCACACTTTCCAACTCACCAACCTCATGAGTTGTATCTGCTCTCACATCCTTCAGGATTCAAGACCTACCCCACAGTGCCAGGCTGGGCACCATGCAAGGGAAGGTATGAGACTGACAGGCAGCAGCAGCCTTGCAACAACAGCTTGTCAGAAAAACAAGGCTGTGGTTTGCTCCAGCCAGAGCTGGAGCACGTGATGTGGGTCAGCATTTCAGCTGGTGTGGGTGTGGGGGACAGTGGGTGGATTTCTGTGGGTTCTAGATAGCAGCTACAATTAAACATTACTATTACAGCAATTAACCCTGGTTTCCTGTGGTAATGACAGAACTAGACAGTCAGAGGTGTAGGGTTTTTTGCCCAACACGATACCTAATCTTTTTAAGCCTAAATTTCACCACCTGAATCACTTGGGGAGTCTTGTGCAGTTAATTGTTGATGTATTGATGGATGTTCAAAGGTCAATGGTAGGAGGCAGCTTTCCCAGTGGGGCCAGCAGTTAGCAGCAGCAAGTCAGAGCCATACAAGCCTGCTTGCCAGACAACAGCTTGTCTGGGATGGGAGGACACAACACTGCTCAAAGCAGCAGAAAAAGGTGACCTATTGCAAGTGAAAGACACCCCTACCAATTCTGTGGCCAGGCCACAAGAAGCATGTCTTCAGGAAGGTATGTCAAGGCTTGATATTCTCTGGAGAGGCAGATAGAAGCCCTTCAGTGCCCGAGTTACACCCTGCTGAGTTCAGACACTCATTTTAAACTAGGTTTCTGCTCATGTTGTCTGAGTTCCCCAAGTCAGCTTAGTCACCCTCCACATGCTTGCTCATCACCACCAATGGGAAGCAGAGTGGGACAGGCCTCCAGGATGGTTCAGGCCTCCTCACTCACCAGGAAACCTGCCTCCCTGCCAGCCCTCTGCCCAAACACAGCAGCTAGATGGGGCACATCTGCAAAAAGGCAAGAAGCATCCTGCTCCTCTCTACCACAGGAAACTTTGGGTATGTGCCAAAGCTGCTGTGTAATTTGTCCCCAGAGCTCTGCCAGTGATGTTCCCTCATTCCAACCCACAGGGCACTTAAGCTTGTGTTTGCTTGACTGTTTTTTTGCATCTGGCAAGAAGCTTCCACAGCACCAGCTGCCGTGTGCCGCATGCCAGGGGCTGGCAGCAGAGGCAGCCCGTGCCAGCTGACAGGGGCCGTGCACAGGACTGTGCTCCAAACAGGTGGCAGCAGAAGATTGTACTTGTGCCATGCCACTGGTGCCAGGATATCACAGCATCTTTCAGAGCCTTGAGGATAAAGGCTCTCTTCCACAGGAGAGCCCCTGCAGCAAGCCCAGAGGCTGCCCCCAGCCCTTCACCCAGGGTGCAGGGTGGCCCAGGAGGCACCTAGAGGGCTCCTCAGCAGCGATTTGGCAATCAGTGACCTGAGGCCATGGGTGCTCTTCCTGCTCCACTGGATTCCTTGCTACCCCCAGTTCACCTCTGATGAGGTGTGTCTCCTTCCCCGCACAGAGGAGCTCAGGGACAGGCTCTCACTTCCTGGATTTGCATGTTTTTCTCCCTCTTTCTAAGAGCTGGGCCCCATAACCCAAGTCTCTGGCCTCTGTCTTCTCCTGCTGCCCTCTTGCAGTGAAAGAAATGCAACAAAACCCTTGGGGCATGAAAGCAAGGGGGATGGTGTGATGTGCCAGCATAAAGGGATAGTACAGCAGCTCTACAAGCTGCCAATCACCCCTGATGCCCCAACCAGCTCAGCCAGTCATGGGCCCTGGCTGCTCATCCTCCCTGCCAGACACTGCCAAAGCTCTTGGCACTTCCATAATGAAGAACTCAATGTCCTGAGCTGTGGAGAGTTCTGTACCTTGTCTCCACAACCAAACACCCACCTCAGAGATGGCATAGTAAGCACAACCCCTGCAGAAACAAGGGAGATGAGCTGCTCAGGGCCTATGCAGCCATGCCATGGGGAGGAAGGAGGCAGGACAGCAGCACAACCCTCACAACCGGTGCAGGACACAAGCAGCACTGGCCCCCCTGCTGCCTAAGGGGATGTGGGTTAATTGAGAAGGTCACATTGGGTGTGGGTTAATTGAGAAGGCCACAGTGTGACGTTCCCTTCTGACTGAGCCAGCAATCAACATCCGGAAGGAGATGATGCAATAGAAGGTTTTGGTATCTGGGTTCCCCCTTCCTGCTAAGGTGATTTGGGTACCCAAGTGCATGCTCAAATTCCCACTCTTCCTCTGCCTGGCAGAGGATCCTGGCCTGCCCACATTGTTCCCAGCTGTCTCAGCACAGCAGTGACAGACAGACCTGTTCAAGGTGTGTCCCTGCTGAGCCAGTGTGCAGTACCAAACTGATGCATCCCCATGTCTATTCCTTGCTGCAGGGAGGTGACCACTCCTCATGAAGCTTCCATGAATGACCACTGTGTGATGCAGAGAGGGATCCAACACAAACTGGAAGAGAGAGACTCCTGTACCCATGAGACCAGCTGCTCCGAGCAGAACCCCTGCCCTGCACACAAAATGAGGCCTGAGACACTGTACAATAGGAGCCCAGCAACGAGACCTCAGGACTGAAGGGACATACCCCCCTTCCAGGTACAGCAGGGTGTTCCATGAGCACTCTCATACAGCTGCAGCAGGGCTCAGATGTGCTCCCAAAGCAAGCAGGGAGGTTGGATAGCTTTGGTATCAGGTACTATTACTGCCACATAGAGATGGAGGTTGACAAAGCTCCACACTCTTGGCATGGGGAAGCTCACCTGCTCCTCCACTGCACCCCACAGCTGGAAAAAACACAGGTGAGAGGGCTACCTACAGCCAGAGTACTGAGCCTGGCTGCCTCCTCCCCCCACAGCCACATCCCTGTCTGCTCCTGCAGCCACCCTCACCTCACGGAAACTGAGCTTCCCATCAAAGTCTTCATCCACCTCCTTGATCATGTTCTTCAGCCCCAGGTGAGTCTGCGGTGCTCCCAGCTTTTCCATCATCAGCTTCAGCTCCATCAGGTCGATGTATCCATCCCGTCCCGAGTCATACCTGCAGGGTGCAAAAGGGAGGGGGTCAGCCATCATCATCCCCATACCCATCTTCCCAGAAGAGGAACCATGCAAATGGATAAAGCCACTGTGTGGTGCAAAGCTCAGGGAAAAGAGAAGCTGCACGACAGTCAGTCCTGAGATATATTAAGCTCAGGGAAGTAGCTGTCAGCTTTCAGAGCTGTCTCACCAGAGAGAGAAGTGCTCAGGGGAGCTCAGACCACACCACCCACACAGAAGGAGCACAGAGGAACTCAGCTTATCTCAGTGGGATTTCCATTTCACCCACTTGTTTGTCCAGCACAAAGGTTATCTGCACGCAGCTGCACACACCAGGCACCAGTGCGATGAGGCAAAGGCACGCCAGAGCCAGCTTCTGCCAGGTCTCTTGCTCATTTCAAGGAGAAACAGCAGAGACCAATCAGAACCTTTCACAAGTAAGCAATCTTTCTTTGTAAGGAAAACATACCCCCTTCTAGCTGTTAAGATTTTTCCTCTCCAAAACACTTCTGCACTACACAAGCACTGTGCTTCAGGCCAGCTGTTTATTCTGTGTCCCCATGCAGAGCAGAAAGGCAGTTCCAGGGGAGCACAACCACCCCAGCCAGTGCCAGGGCTGCACACAGGGACAGGCTGGTACAGGAAACCACCTCCAGGAACAAAACTGGAGTGGGACCATACTCCCAATGGAGAACAAGGGACTACAAGGACTCTACACAGGAGGAGAAAGCACCCATGCAATGGGGAGAGGCAGCAAGTGACTTGCTGTGCACAGCCTGGGTCCGTGCACCAACTCCTCCCAACATCTGCTGTGGGTGTAAGTAAAGCATCCGGCCCACCCTGCAACCAGCACTTCACACCCACCAGGGCCATCGCTGGCTGTCAAAGTCCAAAGGCTGGAGGGATGGGCTCTTTGCTATCTGACAGCCAACAGCCCTCTCGTCCTGTGCTGTCATCAGGGCTCAGCACAGAGCTGGAGGCTCCCATGGGAGGATGGGGCAGGGTCTGCCAAGCTGGGTTCAGCCCTGGTGCACAGCCTGCCACTGCCTCCTCGCCACCACCTCAACCCTGACAGCATTAAATCATTTCAGCCACTCAGAAGGGAAACCCAAGGCACAGCACTGAAGCTTTCCAGTGGGCAGGAAGTAGTCAAATCCTCCCACCCATCATTTTTCATTGACTGTTAGCTCTGTTCCAAAGAAATAAGGGCTGTAGCCTTATTTCTGCACAGATTGTGGTTACCCTGGAAGGAAGCCCTTTCCAGCTGAGAAACCTCACAGCCACAGAGGAAGCTGTGGCAAAGGAAGGCACAAACTGCTCATGGGCATGGGCAGCACAAGGCAGGGCTGCAGCCAAGAGCTCTGCCCCTGCCTTCACAAGTACAGGCACAGCATGCCTATCCCCCAAACTAGGGTGGCCTCCACAGCTTTCCAGAGTCCCACCGCCTCCACAACCATTTCTGATACTCTATCTCTATTTCCAAGAGTCCCAGGACCAAGAGACCCCAAATGACAGGGACATCACCACCATATCAGGCTGGTGCAGGCCTGCTACCAATCTGCCTGCTCTCTCTACACCCAGCAAACTGTGAGCCCACCAGGCTGGACAGCTTTCCAAAAAACTAGGAAAGAAACCCCCATCAGAGCAGAAGGCAGGTCACAGACCTGAGATATCACAGAGAGGAAATGCAGCAGGTATAAGTTAATCCAGGCACACATTCACAGCATTACCCAGCCCAGCACCGAGATGCACTTCCAAGATGTCACAGAAGCACAGCAAGTGCAATATTTAGTTGTCAATTTGCTTTTGTTTCAAGAAGTTGTCAATCTGTTCTTGTTTTGAGAGAAAGGGTGTGGAGCCCTTCTGCTGGTGTAAGGTGGTTGGAGATACAGTGCCTTTGATTAGGCACAGCATCAAAGTTTATAGTGGCAGAGAGAGAGGCACTTCAAGTTGGGTTTTTGGGGGCCCAGCAAGCTCATGCTGCCCTTTGGCTGAGTGCAAAAGCAAAATCATAGCAAAGTCCCCTCAAGGGCTGCCCATGTGGGGTCGAGACACTGCCCAGCCCCATACAGAAGCTTTGGGTTACAGAGATAAAGACAGAAGGAGGGTACAAGCTCAGTCCATGTCTGCTGTGCTCATCTCACCCTCCTGTGGCCACGACCTGCAGGCAGACAGTGGCCCCGGGGCCAATGCACTGCCCCGAAAGGGTTAATCATGGGGCACGGCTTCAGGGCTCCTTATTCCTGCAGAGAGGCAGCACAAAGCCAGGATTGTGAGAAATGGGGTCTTGCCAGCAGTGGGCCGTGGCAGAGCAGCACACTGTACCAGCCACACAATGGGTGTTGAGCACGCTGGGCTGGAGTGCAGCTGGCGCCGAGATGTGCCCAAAAATCAGGTTACCAGTCCCCTGCACTCAGACACAGCCAGACAGAGGAACGCTGAAACACAACGGCAGCACCCTGCAAACTGCTGCATTCCCTCCCCGCCCCCCTCGCCTCCTAAAACAGCCCAAGTATTTTAGGACCTGGGTACAGCCACTCGGCTGCTGCACAGCCAGACTATTTAGGGAGAGGCGTATTTATAGGGCATGAGAGACGGTGCAATTCATTCCCCACTACCCCGCAGCAGCCACAGGCACTGGCCACAGTGGGGCATGACACAGCCTGCACCTTGCTGGTCAGCTAGTGCTGCCAGCACACCTCACCCCTACCAAAGACCCCAGTATCTGCCTTTTGGGAGTTCATAAAACTCCACTGTCTGCTTTTTAGGAGCCCCCTTTCAGGGCCCCGGGCTCAGCCAGTCCCTGATACTGCTCACACACGCTGCCTGCAGCACAGCCCTGTCCTGGTGATTGACACCAGTCAGCCCACACCGGCAGAGCTGTGGAGGAGGGCTCCAGGGCAATTTCGGTCCTTACACCCCTGGGGAACTGTCCCATTCCGTACTCCAGGAGTGGCACGGCAATAGTACGCAGCACTCAGGTGCTTGGCCTGGCCAGCCCTGCTGCCACCCACTGTCCTGCTGTGACACCAGAGCTTTGCTTCCTTGAGGCTCAAAGCTCCCTGGGGCACCAGCCAAGCCTCACCCGGGTGATGTGCAGGGATTACAGACAGAGGCAATCTCGTGCCAACAGGCAAAGACACCTCACGTCACAGGCAGGCAACTCCAGCACAAGTTGGTGCTGCGGCCATGGCAGGTGCCCACCTGCGACAGCTGGGAGCTGCTGGCAGGTAGGAGCACACGGCCGGAGCGACACAGCCCCACCGCAGCCGCGCTCCTGGCAGCACACGAGACGCAGGCAGCGCCTGCCAAAATCTGCTGCAACAAGGATGCACCCAGATTCCCACGCTGGCTTGCTTCCACCCTGACTGCAGAGCCTGCCTGGCTGGGAGAGGAGAGCAGGAGCCAAAACTGGGGAGAAGGATGGAATGCTTGCTGAACAGACTTTCTTAAGAATAACAAAGAGTGTTACACACAATTACTGCCCAAGTATGCCCAAGTTGCACTGGTGGGGGGTTACCTTGCAGTAAAAAGAGGGATCAAGAATGGAGGAGAAAGGAGATGCCAAGGGCTGCATCACCTGTAGTGACTGCAGTCACCTTCCAGCTGCCTATAAAAACACCAAGTAACAAAAAAAAGGACGGTTGAATGAGAAGTACCAAATCCTGAAGGATCAAAGAGCAGTTTCTAAACATTCACGTTTCTTGAGAAAAGCTGGAATGAAAACCTGCCCTCCCTGTACCTGTCTGTGGTACCTGAGGTTGCTCCACATGCTACTGGCACCTCTACTTTGATCTGCAGTTCCTGCATGCTGCAGTGGCCTAATAGAGGCTTTGAAATAAAGCGGAATAATGGTGCTGAAGTAATACTAATGTCCTCAATATTTCAAAATCCTTTCTAAGTAGCAGTTTATTCCCTCTGAACACTTTCATCTTACATGGAGTGGGAAGTGCTGATTTCTTCTCCCCAATATCCAGTGATAGGGTGAATGGGAATGGTTCAAAACCACCTCAGAAAAGTATCAGACTGGACCTGAGGAAGCATTTCTTTCAACCTGAGAGGGTTGTCAGACCCTGGAACAGACTTCCTAAAAAGCTGGTCAATGGCCCAAGCCTGTCAGTGCCCTTAATAACAAGCCTTAACTTTTGGTCAGCCCTGAAGCAGTCAGGCAGTTGAACAGATGTGATCGTTGTCGGTCCCTTCCAAATGGAATATTCTATTCTCCTGCTGAGAGCTTTGGAAACAGTTCCTCCATACTGTGCTGGGGACAGGAACAGGCTCCTCAGCCACACACAGCTCCATTCTCCCCAACCCCAGCCAAAGGAGCTCTCCTACTCACAGAGGGACACGAGGGCAAGATTAAAGTCTCCTCTACAAAGATCTCCTTCAAGTTGCTGGGCAAAATCTGCAGGCCCAGGACAAGTGGCTGAGTCCCCATGGGACAACCTTTGGGGCCTCTGGGACTCCACGGACAGCTGGTCCCAGACCAGAGGCAGTCGGTCACACCAAGCACACGGCAGGTCTGGGGAGAGCAGCTCTGCTGCAGCACAGCAGGCAAAGCCAGCGGCACCTGGCTAAGGGGCTCCAGAAGGGTAAGGGGACATGCCAGCCTCTCCCACCAGCCAGACACAAGGCACTTACACAAGGTGTGGGCAACACATGAAATTCCCTACATACAAAAGCAATAACAAGACTGGAATTTCTTCACTCCCTCACACCCCACAGAAGAAGCTAGTGACTGTTTCCCTCCCCCGTACATCTCTCATAAAGGTCATTCCTGCCAGGCACGGCCTCACTGCTTGGCTTTCACACTCCCCTCTGCCACTTCCCTGGACAAGGACAGCACCAAGAGGAGCTGTGAGATTCCAGAGGTCCTGAGAGTTCATTCAAAAGACTCAGGAAAGAGAGGTCATCATTGTTACCACAGTCTTCATACATTGTCAGAATAGGCAGCTAATTAGGTCACATTATAATTAGCCTGAGCTGTGGCCTTACTGGTCCCTCCACCAAAAAAATACCCACCCCAAGAGCTGCCTGCACCCAGCATCCCCAGCAGACACCTGCATTCCATTTCTGACAGAATGTGGTCAAAATGGGGGGATGCTGACAAAAGGAGGCTTGGACAAGAGCAGAGGAAAGTGAGCCCAACCACAGCAGCAGGAGCAAGGAGCATCATTTCTGCTTTGGAAGGATGCTCACAGCATAGCCAGCAGCACACAGCACCTGGACGGACCACTGGCTTTTGGCAAGTCCCATGTTCAGACAAGTCCTTTGCTTCCACCCGGGCACAGGGAATTCACAGCCACCATCCAGGTGGCTCAGGTTTAGTCTGAACTACAGATTTACAAATTCCACTAAACTGATAAGAAACATTTTCTGGATGGGAAGTCTCATAGTGGAAACTTGAGAAGATACTAAAGGAAAAAAATAAGCCTTGGAGGCAGGGACCTAAGAAAGACCCCGGGTTGTGGTGGCCAGGGCAAATAAGCCATACAGAGAATAAAAACCTTAATCACATTAACTCAAGCCCTGAGTGACAGGAATTAAGGGGAACATTTCCTCTCCTCATGGAGCACGTGGTGTCAGCCAACACTTGAAACAGGTCACTGGCAGCAGATGGAGCAAAGACCAGATTCCTCTGCCACTGCAAACCTCAGGTGCCTGTAACAGAGTGAACAGAGGATGGGGTTTTCCATCTGCCTGTCTGGGAAGCACAAGAGGGGAGCACACAGCCAACCTTCTTCCCCTTTTGGCATAAGCAGCCACCTCTCAGCTGCGATAGTCCTCACAGGGCATGCAATGCTTTCCAGCCACATTGACCAGCTGATTAGCATTCAACTGCAAAGCCTAGGTTTTCCCTGCTTACAAGGCCAGCATTTAATGAGCTCATTGTTGAAAAATTCGGCTGCAATTCAACTCTTCCACTTTTTATTTCCCAAAACAACCGCTGTTCCTTTCCTTTTCCCTATTGAGGCAGTGCCACTGCCCACTCCAGGCTCTTGCCTGCAGCTTCTGGGCACTGCAGCTGCCTGCATTGTTTGTCCTCCAGTCCTCCCGACACCACGTCCCAGCCCTCCTCAGAGTAGGATCCCCTTTAAGCACAGTCAAAGGGGACACAGGAGAGAGTGCAGCAGCAGTCTCGCCCAGACCACCTCCCTTCCCGCACCAGCTGCCAACACAACGCTCTGCCCGCACAACAAAGAACTCCGAACTCCACTAAGCTCACAAAAGCCCATTGCCTGGTCTCCTGTGGCAACAGCCCCGGCTGAGGACAGCAACAACCCACAGTACTGGGAGCTTGGCCTCTTCACAATAATCCAGGGTGCTCAAGGCAGCTTTCAGATAGAAAGCCAAGGACCTAACAAGTTACAAACCCCACTGAAGCCACCTCTGTAAACTGAACATCTCTGCACCTTGCTGTGGCAGCCTTTGTGGTCCTGCCACCTCGTGCCTGGCAGCAGCTCCCCCCGAGTCTGGCAGCCTGTCTGACCCCTCTCTTGGGGCTCAGAGGACACCAGTCCCCAGGAGCCCGGGGGTTTGTGGTGCTGGAGGGAAACCTGAGCACAGACAATCAAAGATACCCACAGCCCAACTGCAGGAACCAGGACAGGGTCTGGAGAAAACATAAGGGTAGGATCGTGGCTCCAGGGAGGGCCAAGCCTTTCTGCTTACAGAAGCTGCTCTCTCTGTTGCTACCAGAAGCTTGACTTTAATAAAAACCTTCTGACGGGAGGGGAACTCCATCCCAGTCCCCAGCAAGGGGGATGCAAGAGCATGCTGTGCTCAAGCTTTGCAAATTTGAGTGCATAGAACGGAGCACCAAGCCTGGTAGACAGGATTGTACGAGGAGCAAGGACGCCTCTAGGCAGAGCCAGCAGAGCTGCTGGGGGTGTTCAGGGTCGCGGTCGCTGCAGGCAAATGTCCAGTGCCTCTGCCAGTCCCGGGGACACAGACTCGCCACAGACGCAGGGTATGGGGCAGCAGGCCCCGTGCTCTAACAGCGCCGTCCCACCCAGAGTGTCTCCCAAAGCCAAACCTCACGCGTGCTACCACAAACAGCCTTCGTCCCAAGCAAGCCCAGGTAGAGCAGAGGCTTTGATCTAAGCACAAGGCTCAGCCCCAGGCAAACCCTACGACCTCCCCGCAAAGCACAGGGCCAATCTGGGGATCAGATGGCGCTGGGAACCCGCCGCGGCTTCCTCCAGCCCGACCGCAAAACCGCGGAGAAATGCGAGCACGCAGCCGAGAGCGGGCAGCCCCTCTCCAGATGTGCCCCCAGGGGCCGGCGCCGGGAGGGGCTGCGAGGAGAAGGCAGAGCCCNTGGCCCGGCGCTCCGCCGGATGGCCCCACTCCCGCTCAGCTCCGCGCCGCTCCGGCTGGGCCCACCCGCCCCGGCCCGCAACTTTATTCCCTCACTTGGAGGGAGCGGGGCGGGACGGGGCGGGACGGGGCGGAGGGAGGCCGGGACGGGGCGGGCGCTTAAGGAGGCGCGTCAGCCGCTGTGGGGTGGTGGGAGTTCTCTCCACTGGCCCTGGGGGTGCCCTGCACATGGGGGGTACCAGCACCCCACAGGCTGAGCTCTCTCGCGTACGCCCTCCCACACAACACTCACCCCCACTCAGGTGACCCAAACAGGCTGTCTCCCAACATCTTCATGCAGGGAACCCCCACCACATGGTCACCTTTTCACGCACCCCCCAACGCACAAGGTCCTCCCCAGGCCCCCCGTTCACCCAACACCAGGGCGCTGCGCTGGGCCCGGAGTGCACAGGCCGTGTACACCCCACAGCGCTGCCTGCACCGCTCCGTTCCGTGGGGCGAGACGAGCCCTCAGCCTGGACGGGAGACCCCGGGCCCGTGGAGAGAAGCGAGACCCCATCGGCTTCCCAGTTTCTTTTGCAGGGACGGCGATGGCCAGGCCTGCCCCGCGCCGGGGCAGAGGGACCCCTTAAGCCCCGCCATGCGCCTCCCCTCTCTTATCTCTTTGGTCTAAAATTAACCCAGGACAAAGCTCAGCTCAGCCGTGGGCTCCCCCTCCTTCTCCAGAGTGTGCGGAAGGCAGGCTGCCCCTTCCCAGCACCCAGCTCCCCTTCCCGGGCCAGTGCCCAGTGCCATCCCTGCTGTCCTCCGGGCTCTCACAGGGGTGTCCCTCCCAGGACTGTCTGCCCCTCGCCCGGCTGATCTGAGCCTGATGGCGTACCCCGGGATGGGATTAGGGCTGGCGTAGGGCGGTTTAGGGTGGCTGCTGATGGGATTTACCCACCAGGGAGGAGGGGGGAGAGAAAAGAACCGGCTCGGACATGTCGCCCGCTTATGGCTCCCGCGTGCCCGAGCCTGTGCGTCATGGGGAACCGGTCCCAGGGGCTGTTTTGTGGCTGTTTCACACCTCCAGGCGGGTAGTAAGCAGCTCTCTGATGTGGTGATCTGCAGTTGATCTTTTTGGGCAAGCTCATTCCCACCGAAGCATCTCAGAAAATGACTGTTGAGGCCATTTGCAGCCACCTTGCCCCTGCCTGCTGACTGGGCAGCTCAAGGCTGCCCCGGCGAGGATCAGGAGCGTCGAGACGGCGGCAGGGTGACCACAGCATGTGGCACAGGAAGGCCACTGCAGGCAGATGTATCACACCAGGACTGCCTGAAAACACCGCTGCCGAGTGGAAGGGGTGGCACATGCTGTGCCCACACCGCTTTGCCCTCAGATGGTGCCAGGCTCCTTCCACCAGAAAGGTATGGGGAGGAGAGCCGGGAGCTCCGCGTGGGTCATCGGCCAGCACGAAGAACAAGCCCAGAGACGCTTCTGCGCCTGAAGGGTGTCCGGAGAAATGAGTAACGAGGGTGAAACCAACAACAGCAAAGCCAGGCTGCCATCTGGTGGAAATAAGAGTTCTGGGGCATGGATATGGACGGGAGACCGACTAAATGGAGGGATAGGAGAGACAGAGGAAGAGGGAAGCAAGGCCAGGGAAAGGTTGGCAAGGCAAGGCAACGAACGGCCTTGCCTTCCCTTGCCTACCCCCCCCTTCCTTTGCTCTCCCTACCTATCCCAGCCCTTGAGCTCCAGCCCCACCGTCGCTATCCCAACCCTGTAGTCATCCCACCTCCAGCCCCACAACTTTTATTTCACACCAGCTCTGCTGTCTCAGCTCCAGCTCCGCTCGTTCCCGCCGGCAGGTGAAGCAGCTCCNCTCGGCAGGGGCTGTTGGGGCCAAGCAAGGGTGGCTGGGAGGGTTAGCGCCGGTCATGTCCCGTGCGGGACGTCTCCCGGGAGAAGGGAGAGAGGAAGAGGAGCGGGCGAAATCGACCCTGGAGCGGCAGCGGAGCCTGGTGCGGGGATGGCGGGGGTAGAATTCCCCGAGCGAGAGGAACGTGAGGCGGCCCTGTGAGGGTGTGTGGCTTCAAATAATATTAAAGGCTATGAAGCTGCTTTATTTTTTATTTTAATTTTATTCTACTTTGATTTTTTACTACTAATGTCTAATCGTTTATTCTCTTACTATGCTATTAATTGTGCTAACATACTATTATATAATGGTCTTGCTGTATTTTGATTTTATTCTATTTTTTTTTATTCTATTACTACATATGTGATGTTTTTTAAATAAAGTTTGTAGATCTGGGGATGAAACACCGACTGCAGAATCAAAGGGGACATTAAAGACCTTGGGTCTGGATCCAGACTCAAAATGATGTGAAGCAATGGAAACTGGGGCTGGAGCTGGATAAATCCCATGGAGAAGGGAATGGAGCTGCAGCTGGGGGGGCTACAGGTACTGCAGGAGGGTCTCAGCCCCCCTCTGCAGTGGTACCAAACACAAGCAGAGAGTGGAGGTCTCAGAACCAGCCCAAGGTCACTTTTTGTCATGGGGAACCAGGGGCTGTTCCAAACCCGAGCTGCTGGGTGCTGATGGGCTGTGGGTGGGTGGGGGGTGCGATTGGGGTCAAGGGGATGGGGAAAGGTATCTCTTGGGGGTCAGCCCCATTGGGATCAGTATGACAGCTCCTAGAGATATTTAAGTGATGACGGTGACTGATTTGTGACCTTGTCAACAGCCCCAGGCTGCTGTGAAATTCAGGAGTAACTTTTAGCTGGAGCCAGTGGGAAACTGAGGACCTGGAGCTGAGGCAGCAGACCTGGAGGTGACATAAAGGTGGGACTGACACTGAAAGCACTTTGGGGCTACGTCTGAGACAGGGACTGAAGGGATGGAGCTGGAATATGGATTCTAGAGAAGATCCAGGAGCAGCTTCACCTGACAGTAGTGGGAAGATGTGGAACTGATGCAGCACAGCTGACAGAGTTGTAAAGCTTGTGGAGCTGGAGATGAAATAATTTTGGGGATGGACAGAAGGTTATGCGGCTGGGATAGGGACTGTATGGATGGACCTGGAATCATTGTGGAGATGGAGAGGGACTGCAGGGCTGGAGCAGAAATCACTGTGGGGATGGGATTGCAACTGTAGGGATGAGATCGTGACGGTAGGGATGCAGCTAAAATCACTTTAGACCTGGAGCCAAAATGAAGATCCTGCCATGAGAACCAGGAAAAGCAACACCTGGCAGTGGTGCGAAGATGCGGAGCTGAAGCTGAGACAGCAGAGCTGGCAGTTAAATAAAGCTTGTGGGATTGGAGCTGACGTCACTGGGAGGTTGGAACAGGGATTCTATGAACGGAGCTGAAATACCTAAACAGTAGAGATAGCAACATGGTTTGGTACTAGGGTGTTTTGGAAGGGAAAGAAAACAGCTTTCAGTAATGTGGTGCTCGTAGGAAGAGGTGGAGAGGAAAGGGCTTTGGGGGTGCCTACGGCCATACCACCCTGAGAACGCCCGATCTCGGAAGCTGAGCAGGGTCGGGCCCGGTTAGTA
>WEIV01004006.1:4504-16671 GCA_013390005.1 Calyptomena viridis
CCTTAAGTGGAAGTCAGTAATGGGATAGTCAGGATGTTGAGCAGCTTTCAGGATTTGGTGCTAGGATCCAGATGCTGAAGAATTTGGGGAATAATGGTGCAGATAGGGCCTGTATCATTATTTGCCAATTGGCAAATTGCCAATTGGTATCTGAGTTCTCCTGTATGCCCACCTGCACAAGTGATGGCCTAAATAACTTTACAAATGCAACAAGGAGTCAGGATTCCAGGGAGCAGTCCTATAATACAAGTGTACACACCTAAGAGTCTACATAAATGCTCTATAGACACACAGTACTTGTAATNGAATAAGTTTCCTCTTTCAAAAGAGTGATCATGTTGGATTGACTATGCTGCTTGCACCATCAGTTTGATTGAAGTTATAGAATACTTTTCTAGGACTGCAGTTTTATTTTTCATCATAACTCACGTGTTCTAGTAATCCTTCCAAAAGTTCTTAACTTTGACAGAAACAGATTCATGCATTGGTTTGTGGTAGAAAACCAGACCTTTTGGGAATTAATGTCAGGGATTCTGTTTATTATTACTCCGTTGTTCTTACAAAATAATACTAATAACAACAACAATATCTGTTTCTTAATCTGCATCCTGGAAAGTCATACTCAAAACTTCAGTTATCACTGATGGAGGGACTCAAAAATCTTCCCAATGAAAATCTGCACTGTGAAGATAAGCAATTCAAAAAAGTCCACTTACACATATTTTTCTGTTCGTATCTTTACAGGTGACCCAGTTGGATCCAGATAAATCATTACTGGAGGTAAAACTGTATCCTCAAGAAACCCTTTTCCTAGAGGCAAAAGAGTAGATCAAACAAGATTGTAGGACTAATCATCCTCTCATAAGCCAGAGGCACAGCATCGAGAGGAAGACTTCTGTCAATGCCACCCTATACTGTCATCCAGCTCAATTCCATGTCACAAGTTTGCCTCTTGCAAGAATCCTGAAAAATTGAGAAAACATAGCTACTTAAAGTTTCACATACATGAGTATATGTTTCCAACCTCATTTAAATGAGCAGAGGATACAGTTCTGCTATGAACACTGAACATTATCATTCTGTTGCTCACTTATCATCCAGCTTTTGTTATAATTAATGCACTGTTAAAATGTGAGTGATTGTTAAGTAGAATTTTTACTCCTCAAATGCCCCTTTTTCACCAAGGAATCTTGGACATTTCTGCCTGTACTTTTGACACTAGAATGCTGTATATTTGATATCTCACTGAGCCAGTGCTCTCATATATATGCATTTTATTTCTGTGTTTGAATTTCTACTTTGTCAACTAATTTAAAAAGGCAGAAAAAAAAATTAATGGGACATTCTCAGCCATGAAAATTTAACAGTATTATAGTAGAAAGCATATAATTTTTGTTAGTACTTTCTGACTTCTTTGATAAGATGTAAGGTTTTGTTTGGAGAATATAGTTTGACGTATATGCAAGATATTTATTTACTGGTTCTGCTTTGGGTCTCAGTTCCGATTCAGTTTAGGAAATATTTTCCATTACATTGCAGTGTGAAACTGCTTATTGCATGATGTGAATATTTAAATAACGTAAGAAATGGCCAGTACCAGAAACCTGGTATCTTGCCAACACTTCAGGAATCAGCTGATATTGAATATCAGCTGTTAAAAACCTTTCAAATACCAGATACAAAAGTTCTTTATTTCTCATTGTGAAAGAAAGGGCAGTTCCCATTTTAGCAGTTTTCCTTCATTCTGGCACTTGCTTGTCTCCTATTACTCTGCTGGTTTAAAGCACCTTGTTTGGTTCATCAAACAATGGGTATTTTAAGGGGTGGTGTAATAAGAAATCTGCCTTATTGTTGCACACTTTGGACATTTTAACAATACATTATTGATCCCATCTCAAATTAAAGAAATCCAAGTTCTCTTGTCTGAAATGTATGCACCAGCTACCTGCTATCTGATGTGGAAAAATCTTGTACATTAGATTTCTCAACCATAGAATGAACATACTGAGTGTAAGACCATAACATGCAGTTGATGCCAAACCTGCATCAAAAGTGGTTTAGGGGTTTTTTTTCTTCCTTTTTTAGTTTAATCTCTGGGCTTACAGGATAGTGCACAATAGCACTATAGATTCATCATCTGCTAATCAAATTTCTTTTAAAGCCTGGCCCATTGTTTTCCACCTGTGTTTATATGTCATTCATTGTATCGTAGCTAAATGAGTTATGATTGGAAAATTTTCTATTAAGCAAAAACCAGTTGCACACATCTTTTAGTCTTTCTTTTTTTCTTTGGAAGGATGGTGATATAAAATTAAATGTATGCCTACTATTAGGGTGTTAGTGATGCTGATATATTGTTACTTTTACCAAAAATGCAAATTTCTGAGCGGGGAAAGCCTTATTCTACCTTTTATAACTCTGTAATTAGTGAGCGCTCCACCAGACACTTTTAGAAGTGAAGTATCTATGACAAACAAAAGGTTTGGAAGTGTAAGCAAATCCTAATAATTTGCAGTTCACAAATAAAAGAATTCATAACAAATGAAACGATAAATGTATGTGTAATGGAAAGCTGAATGCAGACGCTTCATTCTGAACTTCTGTTTTCTTTAAAAAAAATATCCACAGTGTTTATTAAATAAGAAATTAACATGGGTTGCAAATTGGGGTGATGCTGTTTCTACAAACAATCACAGTAACATATACAGCAGGGTTTTAAAGTGATGCATATCTTTTTTTTTTTCCTTCTGAGCTGGCTATTGAGGAAATTAATTGCTGAAATACTGCTACACGAAGCAAAGCAACCTTTCAGCTGACCTGTTTATATTAATCTGTTCTGTTTAACTTCATTTGATCTCATCAGACTGTTTTCTCTCACTCAACTTTATTTCTGTATTTTGACTATATATTCTTTACTTTGATACTAGTTTTATAAAGTTATTAAATGTGGCTTGAATATTTGTTGAACTTGTTGAAGTCAGTGCTCCCAGGGTTGTTTGGCCTTTTTTTTTTTTTCCCTTAAACTCATCTATTATTTTTTCCCTCATTTTGTTCGTATTGCAAAATACACTGTCATTATCAAAATGTTTTAGGAAGTTATGTTATCTGGAAGTGTTCAAAGTGGTGGCACTGCTGCCCTCTGATACAAAGATACTGATCAGTATACAGGGATCATTCTGCCACAACGTAAACAAGTGTATCGCTCTTTAAATAAAACGTTTATGATTTTGGTCCTTAAATACTTTGGGCCTGATTTCAAGAAGCAACCATCTCGAGTCACCTTTCCCTCAATGCAAACCAATCCTGTATTAATATTCTATGCCATCATTTTCTGCTCTCCTAAACCATGGTATTCACTTCACACGTTCTGCTGGCACAGATAATCCTCTAGTCAGTCTAATTTCATAATTCAGTATTACCCTAAAAATGTAACATCATTGCTACAGAGCGTATCCCTGATTCTACCTTTTTATCTTCAGGTTCTTCACATTAATGGATTACCATTAACATGATTAATGCATTAGTTTTAAGTCTTAAGGAATTACTGTTAATGAAAGGAATTCTTTGTCATGTGGCAGCTTTCGTTACTGGCCTTGAGAGCATTGGGGTGGAAGTGGGGCACACTTTGGTTGTGGGAGAAACATCTGCCTGTTGATAGTGGAGTTTGAAATCATGATTAAAGAACTCACAGAGCAGTGTTTGCTCTGGGCTCTCTACACAGGCACTCTTCAGTTTAGTGGGAGTGCTGAGGGTGTTCCCAGTGGAGCTGTGTTGGGGGTTTTGTCAATTTTTTTTAAAGTAGTAGAAAAGGACTTTGGCTTTCTTAAACTGTACCTACTTGGTGACATTAGAAACTTAAAATAAATTTTCAATTACAGTAATGTTTCTACTAAAAAGTTACATGATTTCACTCTTCCAAATTTGGGGAAAATCAACTTGCCATGACCCAGATTCACAGGACTGAAGCACTTCATTATCCAAGCCTCACGTCCAAGCTCCCTAAACAATGCACAGGGAGATTTTGGTGCCTTAAAGTGGGGTCCATACCAAGCACAAAACACGTGAGTAGGTCTCTCTACATGTGAAGAGTCACTGCCAGGCAGAACCAGAACCTGCTTGGAACAGTCAGTAGGAAATGCTAGAGGTGGAGATGTCTTGTGTGTGCCATTCCTCCCTGGAGCAAAGGCTTCCAGCTCTGCTGCCCTGGGTGTGTCCCACCCCTGAGGGCTCTGAGCACTGAGGCCATGCATCAAGGTAGGCACCAAGACCTTCCAACATGTGACAGAGCAGAGGATACATTTTTATTTGGAAACTGTGGTGGTGGCCTCCTCCAGTTTTCACTGAGTTTTGACTTCACACTGAAGTTTTTCCAGTATTGTGACTCACATGGTGCTGAGCAGAAACAAGCCCCTACCTTGGACATTTCAGAAGACTGCTTCAACACCACCACAGTACAGCTACTTTTAATGTGTGTGCTGTCCACTGTCAAAGCTGTTTGACTGCCAAAATACAAGGTACTTTAGGTTTGTTGGGAGGAAGGGTGCAGACAGGAGGATCAGTCTGAGATGAGCCATCCAGCCCTTGCCAGTGGATGTTCTTGCAGATGTTTGTCTTTTGGACAAAAGACCTGGGAGAAGAGACTGAATGTTCATTCTGCACCTGAAAGTTTATTCTTGTATAAAAGAGAAGGGAACTAGCATTAATTACATATTTTTTTCTGGACAGGTAGTGAAAGAAAGGAGAAATTACTGTACACTGTACCTATTGTTCTCTACCTGAAACCATTTCCCCAGAGTGATGGAGATAGAGGAATACCAAATTTAGCACTAAAAGTGTCAGGATCCCAGGCCGTTTATGCTTAGTTTAATCTGATACAGATCTGTGCTGCTGACAGCAAAGCCGCCTCTGCCCACATCTTGCACTGGGACCAGGCAAACTACTTAAAAATTGGCTATTTTTTTTCTGGAGCAGTTTTGAGATGTGTCTCTAGGTGAGTGAATGAAGATGAGAGGGAGAGGAAGGCTGGGCTGCTCCCCCTGACAGCACTGCTGATTGGTGTGGGATGAAACTGATCATGGTCCTTGAAATATTCTTTGAATACCTTGTTACTACCTTTACATTTTACACACATTTTTTTATTTCAAGAGAATTAAATGCTATGCAGGTTTTGCTGTCTGAAATTTTCCTAAGTTCGGTGAAAATCAGGAGCCCAGAATTCAAGAAATAGTAAGCCAGATGGAAGGTCTCTTGAGTGGGTGTGGTGAAGGCAAGGCTCACTCTAGATCTAACTTATTCCAGAGCTGTGAGAGCAGCCCAAGCACCCAACCTGCAGGGAAAAAAGTTTCAACGGGTTTTAATGTCTCATTAGATAGCAGAGAATTCACTTCTTAGTCCAGGGCTTTTCTCTGTGGATTCTTTTATGTGTAATAAAGACTGAAGTCACGCTGCAGCCTTAATATAATTCAATTAAAATGTCACTCAACTGCTGGTTATAGAAGGAGGCTTCATTAGTTCCTGTGCTCACAAAACTGCTGGTTAACAGGATCGTTATTTTGTACTCACTACCAGTGAGTTTCATTTACTGTTTTCCCAGCTCCATGTTGTGACAGTATTCCACAGTTCATGGCTATTTGCTTTTGATCCACTCATCTTGAATGAGTTTGTATCATTCATTAGTATCATCAGCTCACTACTGATCCCTTTTTCCAGATACTGGTGTATGAGTACCTTCAATAACACAGGTTCCCTGGTTACATTGCTGGAATCCTTTCTCACTATGAAAACTGTTGCTTGCTGCTTTCAGCTCTCAATCTCTGAAAAATACTCCTTTTTTTTTTCCCACCTCAAGAAAAGATGTTTCCACTGTAGTAAACACCACTGCAAACGACTAGCTTGCAGTGAAAGTTTTCCTGCAATTGCCTGTTTGTGATAAAAGAAAAGGTCCAATTATCATCTGTCAGGTTTCTTGATTCTGGTATTTTTAGTGGTCCTTTACACCTTTGGTAATTGTTCCTTGAGGAACAGTTGTTTAGTTGTTTAGTTCTGGATTTGTGTCTTCCGAAAGTTAAATTTCCACGGATTTTCTAATTGTCATATGTTTTCCTAATTTGTGTCTGTCTTTCAGTTGCATCCTTAAATGTGCTGGCTCACATGTCCCAGCTACTTCCTGTGGGCCTTCTGTAGTCTTTTTAAGTCAGATATACATGTACTCTGAGGATCTAAGACAGTGTCTTCAAATAGCTTTCGTTACAATCTTAATCTTTTACCTGTTACTCAATTGCTCTTTATTATCTTCCTCTTTATGCAATTTTCTTTTAAAACGTAAATGCTACTCTGGTGATTTTTAAAAATTATTATCATTTATTAAACTTAGTGAATGTAAGTATGTTTTCATTTACCTCGAAATGCGGTTTCTAAATTTTGTTTGCCTGTGTGCTCTATTTAACCTGTCATCACGGTCCCCATTAGCATGAGTAACTATCGCTACTAAGTATTTTGTACCTTATAACTACGGGATCCTACTCATGATGTTCCCTTTTCTAAATTTACGGATCGTGTTAATCTGTTGTTGTTCGAAACCTCCCATCCTGTTGCAGCCATTTTAGGAGTTTAGAAATTATTCTAATGTGTACGTAGAAGTATTTTTTCACTTCGTGTATTTGCCTATTTCTCTGCCTTGATTAATTAGAACTTTGATTGTGTAAGGGAAGGCAAGCACTTCCAAACTCTGGTGGCAATAGAGAAGGACTTTTTTAAATTAACATTTGTAAACTCATTGATACAGAGGAACTCCATAAGTAAAAAAAGGATCTAATAAAAAAGGGAGTGGGACAATTTTAGAACTAAAGTGTAACCTGCGAATTACAAAGAACATTCTTGCTGAAATACATTTCTACCTCTTCAAGGTTTAGACGAAGGTAAGACGTTGTGTGGCTGTTGCAGAACGGTCTAACGTAGCAGAACCATCAAACCACCACAAAAACCCACCAAAAAAAAATTATCCCTAGCTTTGACTCGTATCCCACCGCGGCTTCCCCCCTCTGCCGGCGGCTCCCCCCGAATCTGTGGGCACGGAGGAGCAGGGACGGGGCCGACTGCACCTCCCGGGCTTCCCCGGGACCGGCCCGACCTGCAAACGACCCTCGGCCTTTCCCGGGGCGGNAAGAACATTCTTGCTGAAATACATTTCTACCTCTTCAAGGTTTAGACGAAGGTAAGACGTTGTGTGGCTGTTGCAGAACGGTCTAACGTAGCAGAACCACCAAACCACCACAAAAACCCAGCAAAAAAAAATTATCCCTGGCTTTGACTCGTATCCCACCGCGCCTTCCCCCCTCGGCCGGCGGCTCCCCCCCGAATCTGTGGGCACGGAGGAGCAGGGACGGGGCCGACTGCACCTCCCGGGCTTCCCCGGAACCGGCCCGACCTGCAAACGACCCTCGGCCTTTCCCGGGGCGGGATGAAGCCGTCGGGGACAGATTCCCGGGGGTAAAATCCCAGGAGACCCTCCGCGGCCGCCCTGGCTCCGCACCCCGGCTCTGCTCTGCCCGCACCGCCGCGGCGGGAAGGGCCGCCGCCCCCGCCAAAAATTAGCGAAAATTAATTAAAGAGAAATCGAAAAAGGGGAAAAGCCTCCGCGGGTGCCGCGCCTTTGGCCAGCGTGGGGCCGGGGGCTGTGCCCTTCCCCGCGGGCGTGGGCGGAGATGGGGCCGCTCAGCCCGGCGCTGGTGAGGGGCGCACAGGGGAGAACTGGGCATTCCCGAAAAAAACCCCAAACAACCAAAACAACTCCCCCCACAAACAAACAGCCAAGCAACCAAACACGGAGCCACACGCCCGGACATCGCCCCAGCGCTGCCCGCTCCCGCGGGGCTGATCGCACCAGCGCGGCGAGGGGACGAGGCTGGACGGTGCCCCGATGGATCGCGAAAGGTCCATCATTAACTTAAGAGAAGTCTGTGTTTGTGTAAGGGCCCCGTTAAATTCCGCATGTGAACTTAAAAAGAATACGAGAATTCATTTTTTCCCCGAAGTGCGAATGGGTTTTGATGGTGCTGTTAAACCGGCTCTCCCGCCCCTCCGCAAACACCCTCGATATGTCTTTTGAACGATATAGGCTGTGTTTATCTATCGCATTCCGTCAGGATTGTTCAGCTCCTGAGCTCCAGGGGCAATAAACCTGGAGGTGGGGAATCCTCCGGCAGATTGGACTGGGGCTGTCATGACCATGAATAAAAATAGAAGGCTTAATCTTCTGCTTTCGGCTAATGAAACAACTTAGCCTCCAAAATATGGAGGCGCTCCGATGTGCTGAGCCGGGATGGGGCCGGGCAGATGCGGGAGCAGCGCGGGGGGGTTGCCCCGCACCTCGGGGTGTCCGTCCCGCTGCCACGGGCGGGGGCACTTCCCCGCCGCCCCCGCCCCGGACCGGCCGCCGGGCCCCAGCAGGCAGGAGGGAGCTCCAGGGTTTTTAATTACACTCCTTCCCTTTGCTCCCTTCATTTTTCTGCACCCTTTGCAGCGAGACACACTTGGAATCAGAGTGGTTGTGACATTTTGGTGGCAGCTTATTGTGCGGAACACTTAAAGTTTAAAAAACAAGCCCCATAGAAGTTGAGGGGCTTAAAGCAGCCCCCTTTGTGGGGTAAGACATAGAGTTTTGATTCTGGACAATGGTGTTTCTCAAATTTCTTCCAAAAACCTGCACCCCATCTGTGATCTCAATGAAATCGCTTTTCTCTCTCCCTTCAATTCATTTGGCAAAGGCGAAGCAGATGCATGGGACGGGGTCTGAATTTTAATTATTAGGTTTTACCTGAAACAAAACAGCAAATCCTTTTTACCATGTGTTTGAAGTTAGGAGACGGGTAGGGGAATATAAAATATAATTAAAAAGCTCTCGGATCGTTAGGGAGCTGACAAGAGCCTTTTTAATGAACCTCTCGGAGCGCCCTGTAGTAAATTAGCAGAGTGGAGCTTTCCCGAGTCATTCTGGCTCTGAGCTGCTGCCTCGGCTGTACCTGCGTGCGCCTGGCAGTGCGAACGCGTGTCTCCACGGCTGCCGGGGGGCCGCGGCACACGCGTGTGCTCCTGGGCACGGAAAGCGCCGCGGACACGGGGGTTCCCAGCGGAGCCTCCGCTGCCCCGCAGCCACCTGCAAGGTGATGCGGGGGAGGGAGCGGGGCAACCCGTGCCGAGATGCTCCCGGCCCGCGGCCGCTCCGTCGACCCGCTGAGGTTCGCAGGGCTCCCGGGACCCCCCCCCTCCCCTTCCCGCGCATTAACTCAAAGTGCATTTAACCATCAATAAGGTGCGAGGGGAAAATTGTCTGTCACTTTAATCCATGCCCGAGGGGCTGGGAAATAAAAAGGGAGAGGGAGAAGGAGGGAGGGAGAGAAAAGCAAAGGTCTTAAAGAGCCCCAAATCCACAGGCGAGCGGTGGGAATGCGGAGCCAGGCTCCGCTCTCTGGCTGCTGGCCCTGCGTGCTCAGCGAGCTTGAGGATGCAGCGCTGGCTCCGGAGGTTGTAGCCCGTCAGGTTTAGGACACGACCCGCTCCGCCGCTCTTGCTCCCAGCGAAGAGAGGGGCCGGGGGCTCTGGGGGTTCTGGGGGCGCTGAGTTCCCCCTCGAGGTGTCCCGCCCTCACCGCGCTCCCCCTGCGAGAAAGGGAAATTCTTCAGCTCCTCAGCTGGGAATCCGCTCAGCTTGTCTCTCTGATGGGTGGAAGAAGGGGAGAGCAGAGCCGGGGGCGACATGAGCACCCCCACAGCCCCCCCTGCCCTCGCAGAGAGCTGCCCCCGGCCAGGGCGCGTAGCTTTCCCCCTCCACAGGCAGAGCCTGCTTCCCCGCCCGCCCCGCTAAAGGGATAAAGATTNCTATCGCATTCCGTCAGGATTGTTCAGCTCCTGAGCTCCAGGGGCAATAAACCTGGAGGTGGGGAATCCTCCGGCAGATTGGACTGGGGCTGTCATGACCATGAATAAAAATAGAAGGCTTAATCTTCTGCTTTCGGCTAATGAAACAACTTAGCCTCCAAAATATGGAGGCGCTCCGATGTGCTGAGCCGGGATGGGGCCGGGCAGATGCGGGAGCAGCGCGGGGGGGTTGCCCCGCACCTCGGGGTGTCCGTCCCGCTGCCACGGGCGGGGGCACTCCCCCGCCGCCCCCGCCCCGGACCGGCCGCCGGGCCCCAGCAGGCAGGAGGGAGCTCCAGGGTTTTTAATTACACTCCTTCCCTTTGCTCCCTTCATTTTTCTGCACCCTTTGCAGCGAGACACACTTGGAATCAGAGTGGTTGTGACATTTTGGTGGCAGCTTATTGTGCGGAACACTTAAAGTTTAAAAAACAAGCCCCATAGAAGTTGAGGGGCTTAAAGCAGCCCCCTTTGTGGGGCAAGACATAGAGTTTTGATTCTGGACAATGGTGTTTCTCAAATTTCTTCCAAAAACCTGCACCCCATCTGTGATCTCAATGAAATCGCTTTTCTCTCTCCCTTCAATTCATTTGGCAAAGGCGAAGCAGATGCATGGGACGGGGTCTGAATTTTAATTATTAGGTTTTACCTGAAACAAAACAGCAAATCCTTTTTACCATGTGTTTGAAGTTAGGAGACGGGTAGGGGAATATAAAATATAATTAAAAAGCTCTCGGATCGTTAGGGAGCTGACAAGAGCCTTTTTAATGAACCTCTCGGAGCGCCCTGTAGTAAATTAGCAGAGTGGAGCTTTCCCGAGTCATTCTGGCTCTGAGCTGCTGCCTCGGCTGTACCTGCGTGCGCCTGGCAGTGCGAACGCGTGTCTCCACGGCTGCCGGGGGGCCGCGGCACACGCGTGTGCTCCTGGGCACGGAAAGCGCCGCGGACACGGGGGTTCCCAGCGGAGCCTCCGCTGCCCCGCAGCCACCTGCAAGGTGATGCGGGGGAGGGAGCGGGGCAACCCGTGCCGAGATGCTCCCGGCCCGCGGCCGCTCCGTCGACCCGCTGAGGTTCGCAGGGCTCCCGGGACCCCCCCCCTCCCCTTCCCGCGCATTAACTCAAAGTGCATTTAACCATCAATAAGGTGCGAGGGGAAAATTGTCTGTCACTTTAATCCATGCCCGAGGGGCTGGGAAATAAAAAGGGAGAGGGAGAAGGAGGGAGGGAGAGAAAAGCAAAGGTCTTAAAGAGCCCCAAATCCACAGGCGAGCGGTGGGAATGCGGAGCCAGGCTCCGCTCTCTGGCTGCTGGCCCTGCGTGCTCAGCGAGCCCTGAGGATGCAGCGCTGGCTCCGGAGGTTGTAGCCCGTCAGGTTTAGGACGCTCCGCCGCTCTTGCTCCCGGCGAAGAGCGGGACCGGGGGCTCTGGGGGTTCTGGGGGCGCTGAGTTCCCCCTCGAGGTGTCCCGCCCTCACCGCGCTCCCCCTGCGAGAAAGGGAAATTCTTCAGCTCCTCAGCTGGGAATCCGCTCAGCTTGTCTCTCTGATGGGTGGAAGAAGGGGAGAGCAGAGCCGGGGGCGACATGAGCACCCCCACAGCCCCCCCTGCCCTCGCAGAGAGCTGCCCCCGGCCAGGGCGCGTAGCTTTCCCCCTCCACAGGCAGAGCCTGCTTCCCCGCCCGCCCCGCTAAAGGGATAAAGATTTCTTTCCCTTCCCTTGGGAAGCCCCAGCTCGAGCCTCAGCCAAACCCGGGGGACATCAGCCAGCGCCAAAGGCCCGAGGGACAGAACACGGATTTTTGATTTTTAGCTCCAGCACAAGGGCGGGGGGGTGATGGATGGAATTTTGCGTGTGTGAGCTTTTTTCCTTCTTTCTATGTGTCGGTGTGCGTGTGTGTGGATGGGCACAAGCTCTCAGAGAAAAGAAATTTTAGAGTAACAACTAGAGGCTTTCTTGTGCAGTTATTTTAAGGGCTTTGTTCAGTGCCTGAAGGGGGATGCGCCCATTTGTTCGAGAGGGGATTCATCACATGCCCCTTTCATGTGAACTAGAGGTTAACAACCTAATGAGCACTTGGTGAAGAGATGAAGCGTGTAAAGAGCCCGATTTTCCCAAATCCTGGGCTGCTGTCTTGGGGATGTGCTACTCTAACCTCTGCTGGGCTAATAGTCTCCGCATTTCCAGCGGGGAGGCCCCGGGAAGCCCCCGGGTCCAGCCGCGCTCAGGCGGGGCAGCAGCAGCGAGGCGGCCCGGT
>WEIV01004006.1:31150-103206 GCA_013390005.1 Calyptomena viridis
CGAGAAGCAATAGCGGCTTCCTAAAGCTCGTCTGTAGAGGTAGCTAGGTAGGCACGGGTGGACGGACACGGGTGGTTTCTCTCCCCTCTCCCTTGTGCAGGCGGTGGTTGCGTGCAGAGCCAGGCGCGGACAGACGTAGGTGTTTTAAGGTGATAAAGGTGCACTTTCATTGTCCAGACATGAGTCACTCTTTGTTGCTTATGGCCATAAGCATGGATATCCTCGGTGCGTCGTGGGTGTGCACACACACACACACGCTCTTTCCCACACACATACATATATATATATGTATACTAGCAAGTGTATAATGTTATAAAATGGAAATCTAAGTTATTAATGTAACTCGTAGGTGAACTTGGTATTAACGTTAAGCTAAAGGTTAGACAGCACATTGTAATACTTACCAGGCATATAGATGAAACATTGTCAAATGGAAAACCTTTTCCTTCCCGCCCCCAGAACGTTATGATCTGTATATAACATTGGAAAGTAGATATATTTGTAACTGTCCGTAGGACCCCGGCGCCAACGGTGTATGATGGTTTAATAAGCCTCCTCCATTTGTGATCTGCAAGAAAATTGCTTTCTTGTTCCGATGTAGCAAACTTCTTGCTGTTTCTAACAGGTAATTCTGTGTTTCCATTTCATAGAAATAAATGTTATTTTCTATTAAAAAAAAATCAGTCTTATGAATGACAAGTGGTATATTATGAGATGAGGGAAGTATGCTTTGGGAAATTCATTTAACGAGTACAGTCAATATTTAAAGGAGTTTATGCAAATAGTACAAACATGTTTACTACATTTTTATCATGGTCAAAACAGATATTCTTCGGATAAATTTATTAATAAAAATGAAGCGTACAAACGAGAAATTTCCTTATCAAGTGAAATTGTCAAATGAGTTTGTTTCTGGTTCTGGTCTTTTTCTTATGTACGCAGGGGGAAAAAAAAAACAAAGGTATAAATTTAATTGCAACGATTTCTCTTTGATATCTCGCCGTTTTTTGTTATATTTAGGCAATTTGGCAGAGAAGCCTGGTTAAAGCAAACTCCTGTCTTGTTGGCCACGGGTTGTGTAGCAGCAGAGAGGTACTTCTCCCTCGTATCTGAAAATTGATTGTGCATTTTAGCTGTGTCTGTGTCAAAACAAGCAGTGATCTATTAAAATGACATTTTTCAGAATATAAGGATGCCTTTGCTAGAGGCACGTTGAGTTTAGTTCAGTGCAGAAAGTATGCACAGGAAAGAAAGGTTTCTCTGGTTTCTGAGAGTAAAAGCTACAGCGGTGGATTTTTTTTTTTTTTTTGCAACCATGTCAGATTGTTTTTCAGGATCAAAAAGTAAGAAAGGCGTTTCTCCTTCTATTTATGTCTGTATCGCCATGAGAGCGGGCCAGAGGGAGTGCCCTCTGTATCCCGAGAGCCGAACCTGCCCAAGGCCAGAGCGCGACTTTCTTACCAGTCTTAGGAGTGTTTGGCCCAGGAAAACTATTACTCACAAAGAACAAGTTCAGTGCATGGTTGAATTAAGACTGTAAAAGCTCCTAAAGTTGGTTGGTATGGAAACCTAATCCCACCGAACCGCTCCGTGGCACAGCTGGACTGTTTACTTTCTCACTTCAAATATAACTGTGTAAACATTGGCTGGGAGCTGCCAGCGAGGCTGCTACCAACCAGTTAATGTACTGGTGGGGCTGGGAGGAGAGGCATCCCGCCGCAGCTATTGAAGGAAGCTCCTGGGTAAAATCAAATTGCATCAAAACGCGACTCTTCCATCCTGCATGCAATTGATCAGCTCGGATACGATTTTAAGAGTTTCTTACAAAAAAAAAAAACCCAAACCGAAACAAAAAATCTCCAATAAAACACCCCAGCAAAGCCAAAAGAGTAAGTAACTATTCCAGATTACACCTAGGCAAATACTTTTGACCCTGGTCCATCCTGGGAGCAGCCAAATCAATATCACAAGGGAAACTTTTTAAAGTCTCGTGTTCCGAGAGTGGGTGAAACTTAATATTACTACAATAAAACGGTTTAATAAAGAAGGGCTTTAATAGTGAGCTAATTTGATTGAGTTTCCTAATTCCACTTTAATTGGAAAAGGAGTCTGTTTGGTTATAAAGTGCTAGGGTTATGCTAGACTGAAAAAAAAAAGAAAAAAGATGGACTTTGAGCATCTGAATAAACTTTTTTTCCCTTTCCCCCCCCTTTTTTGGTTGGCAGCTGACTTTGTGCAGGATGGGTTTCCATATCTAGGATTATGAACGGGCTACAAAGAGCTGCTACTTAAAGAAATCAGGTCGCCACATTTCTCCCATTCTAGCCCTGTTGAGAAGGGCTTAGTAGCTGTTGATTTAACTCAGCTTCCCTTTTAATTATAAAAGCCATTCTTGTGTAGTTAGGCGAGCAGGACAATTTATCAGAATTGTTGCCGTGTCTTGGAGGTTGGCTTGAGCTTGGATTTATACAACCGACAATGGGGATCACGACGTTTAACTTTCATATGGATAGTTTAGGCTGTTAAATTGGGGGAAGTAGGAGAAGGGGGGCAAAATAGTCTGATAAATTGTCCTACTGAGGTAATACCCGCAGATTTATAAAAAGACAAAAAAATCTCTTGTTTTTGAAGCTGTCTCGGAGACGTTCGTATACAGAAGCCTCTGGCAGAGCATAAAATATTCAGGTCCCTTTTAGAGTAAAATAAAATGCTGTCACTTGAATAAAAATCCGCGGAACCGAGTATAAATTATTTGTGAAGCAGAGAGGCTGCGGGCGAGCGCTCGCAAACTTCCCTGTTAATTAAATCTTAATCCACGGGTCGCAGGAAGCGGTGGGGCTGTAACAGCGTCTGCTGTACATACAGCGGGACACGTTCTGGAGTTATATTAACTGCACTCGTGTTTAATATGAATCAGCCCTAATCCACAGCATAATAAAGATCAAATTAGACTAACCATTTAGTAGCGAAATGACATTCCTTCACCTAAAATGAACCTCCCCGCGCCCTACTCGCTGCGAGGCTGCCTCGGCATCGAAGCCCCGGCTCTGGGCTGAGCCCAGCGAGCTGAGCCAGGCCAGGGAGGGGAGCGGAGGGACCTTTCACAGTCTGGCGGGTTTATTTTTCAGGCCGAGGGGGGAAGCCCCGCTATTCTCCCACGCTTTCCAGAGTCGCCTCTCCCACATCCCACCGCGAACCCGACTTGCTGTCGGGCCCTGAGGATGGAGGAGACTCGGAGCGGGGTCGTGTCGGCTCCCCTTGGCTCCGGTCCGGGCTGTGGCACCGCGGCAGCCTCGCAGTGGCCCCGTTGGCTGCTGGAGCCTCGCTCGGCCCCTGCGCCGGGGGCGGGAGGAGACCCACGGCCGGGAAGTGTTGGTGGTGCCGCTTCCACGCGGTCCCTCGGGCAGCCAGGGCCGCTCCAGCGGGGCGGCGATGTCTGTTTGTGCTGGAGGCCGAGAAGTGAGTCCCGACTCCCGTTCCGTCTCTCCCGCGGACCCGGGAGAGCTCCGGGCCCCGCTACTGCGGCCGTCCCGGGACCTGACTCTTCGTTTCCCAACGTAGAAACCACTCGCGGTCCGGCGCTGTCCCGGAGGGGAGAGACGGGACAAAACGGGCCGGGGGCAGCCCCGGGTGCCCCTCACGGGGCGGGGCGGCCTTTGTGCCGGCGCTGGGCAAACACAGCTGCTGCCGGTGGCACCGCTCGGGGGGACGCGGCTGTTCCCGTTCCACCCCTCGCCCCCGCTCAGACATCCCTCCTCCGTCCTCCCCAGCGGCGGGGGCCAGTCCAGGTATCTCCCTCTCCCGGGATGATCTCATCGGCGGGAGAGCAGCGCCGGTCCGGGGGTTCCCAGGGTGCCGGTGTCAGGCACACGAACTTCCCACGTCCCCCGGCAAGGCGACACCTCTGCCTCCTCTCTTGGTTCGGGCATCCCCTCTGTGTTGTCATAACATCCCCATGGCAACTGCGGCAATTACTTCTATGCCAGAACAATAGGAAAGTATTTAATATATTTAAATGTGATTAAGCAGGTGGAAGAATCGAGGAGGAGCAGCTCCGTAGGACGAGCCGGCGAAGGCTTCCAGGAAGCCCCGGTGGCTCCAGCTCCCGCCGCCCCCGGGGGCTACTCCTCGCCCGGGGCAGCAGCGGCACGTCTGGAGCTCAACAGATGGAACACAGTCACAACGGGAACGGACGAAGTGTTTTGCCGTTTTCTGCTGCTTTTAGCACCAAGTGAGGCACGTGAAAAATCGTTCCGATTTCTATCTCCCGGGTTTCAACAGAAATACTAAAACTACCCTGTTACTGTTCCTTTCCAGTTTCCCCTTTATTTTTCTTTACCTTTTTGTCAGGGGGGAAAAAAGCCCAAACCCTCTGTAAAAACAACCTGAAATTGAACAATGTTGGTTTGTATCTCTTCTCCAAAACGAGTTTATTCGGGGGAAAAAAAAAAAAAAGAAAAAAATTATTTTTAAAACATGTTTTAACCTGAAAACGATTTATTTTCAGCCACTGCTCCTCATTCCTATGTTGTTAGGGAATCTAATAACCAACGGAAGAGATGTTCCTGACCCAGGTAGCCACACGCGCTGCCGGGGTGGCGAATGATGCTCACCGTGACTTGCCGCCGCCTTTCCCCGGGAGCGGCCGGCGGAGCCCAGGGAGCCGAGCAACCCGCCGTAGCCTTGAATTCACTGTTTTGTTGCGTGGCTCGTCGTTGGATTTGGTGGAAATTACTGAGGGTGGTGGGAAAGGATGGAGCATTGCTGATGAGGGGGAGGTGGTGTTAATGCAAGGAACCTGACATGGGGTGGGAAGAGTTTAAAGGGTGGGGGGATAGGCTGGTTCACCTTGGCTGACAGCGGTGTGAGCTGATTTAGCTGGAGAGGGTATATTGGCAAGAAACTCCGGTGCTGGATAATGCCTAAAGGTAAAAGAAGTGTGGAGAGGAGGGAAGGGGTGAATTCCAGAAGAGGAGAAAGGGGCAAGGGGCTGACGGGGTTTTAGGTTCATGAGATAAAATGAAGAACTGAGATTCAGTATTAAAAGCTGTGGAATCACTAAAATAAGATCTTGGTACCTGTATTACTAGAGTGAGATGAAAACATTGCATCACTTGCTGGGCCTTGGGTTTGAAGGACAGCCATGTCCAGGGAGAGTGTAATGCAGCTCCTTGGGCTGTAAGAAAAGTGTATTATCAAGCGACTTTCCTGAGGGAGCCTTTGAGGCTTGATTATACTCTGTGCAGGCTGAGGAAGGCAGTACCATGTGGTGAGAGTTACATTTTCAATGAAATTATAAAAAGCTCCTAATTTCAGATTAGTATTATCAGGTGCTGTACAGAGGTCAGGAGGCTCAATTACATGCATGTTCTAATACAGACCGAGTGGTGTAAAATGGTGATGGGTGTTTTTACAGTGACTCATTGATGGTTCATGTGGAAGTAAGGACATTGAGAGAGATGAAAATGCTTAAAAACCAGAAGATATTACTTAATAGTCTTAACTGCAACAGGCCATTTGGTAACCATTTTTAACCATTACAAAGTCTGGTCTGAGGCCTATTCTGTCCAAATGCTGGCATAAACTCATGTTCCTCTTCACCCCAGGTGTGAATTTGGCAGATATGGACATGGGCACGATGAGACAGCCACCTGGGGGATAATTCTGTTTGGAATGCTGTTTTGTGCAGTATTGGATTTACCTGCATGTGGGAGCTAAAGTCTTATCTTAGGTTTTATCTTAAATCCTTGCAAACTCCAAGCTACAGGGGGAAAAGCATTGCTTCCTGACAGCCTTGTTTTGATGGTCTGGAAGAAAAAAATCTTGTCATATACTGGTTTGTGGATTAATTTTCTGCAAGAGATGATGATGTGTGGGGTAATTCTGATTCCTGACTTCACACAAGCTCTGTCTAAATGAACTCTCGAAAGCAGATCTTTGAGGGGTAAGGATGGATCCTTTGGCATGTTCTTAGTCTGAATATACTTGCAGCTGGTACGGATTTGGAGAGTTTTTTTCTGTTTTATATTCCCTCCTTTCTTGTTTTGGATCTTATTCATGTGCTGTAAAGCTTTTAAGAGATATGCTAAGGTTTTTTTCTGCAAAGTTATTTTTTTTTCCACCCAATACATGGAAATGGATAAAAAAATGAGCAGGTAAAAACATAAATGAATTTCAGAAAAAAAGATGTAGAAATCCTTTGAAATGGGTGGCACAAAGTCTTATTGCCCATCAATAGTTCAAATCTGTTATGCATATCTTCACAAAGTAGTTGTCTGTTTGACAGGGAAAATATAGTAGATGGACAGGATCTGTGCAAATTTTAGTAGGTTTTTTACAGCAGAGCAGGCTCCTGGGAGGAATAGGGAAATGGAAAGGAAACCAGAAACATAGAGTGGATCTTTTCGTGTGGTCTGACAGGCAGATGGAAGTATGAATTACAAAGGCTTTTAGAAAGAACTGCTTGGGGTTTATGTTTACAGAAAGATTTAACAAGTCTGGCTGGCCTTAAAATACTGAGGTTGTTGTTAAAATCAGATGTTTAGAAGTGAAACAGGGTGCTAGCCCCGGACCAGAATATAGGAGAGGTTCACAGGAATTCAACAAGACAAGAGCAGGGCCAGCAAGGCAGGGCCTCTATAAACCATTCAGCAGATCCGGAAAGGGGCTCCAAGTTCATCAGGATGTGGAGTCAGAGAATGGATGGTGTGATCCTTGCTAGTGGGAGCTGGGTCCAGACAGAGATCATGAGATTCTAACCAAGAGTAGCAACAGCAGCATGAGAAAACAAGCAGAATGAGCTTGGATTTGTGCAGCAGGGGTTTACTGATGAAACAGCTTTATAGGGAACAAAGGTATCAAAAAGTTACCTCACTTTCTTGTAAGTGGGATATGGGATATTGATTTCCTTTCATGGCTTGGAGAAGCCCATGGTTTACCTTGAGTGGAACCTATGGATTTCCTAAATCTCCTGCTTGCAAGGTTAGCCATAGATATTTACAGCTAAATGAATGGGGCAAGTAGAGGAGATTATAACTTGGAGAGCCTTTGCTTTGTAGAGGGAGAGTCGGATATCTTATTCTGGCAGGAGAATCTAATTAAAGGCCTGTTCAATAGGGGTAAATGTCAAATGATCAGGCACATAGAAGAGGGACTAAAATTGCAATGCTCAGTCCAGTGTGCCAGAATGTGTGCTTATGAGAGGCCTGGCTTTTTTTCCTGCTTAGAGGGATGACTTATGTTTGATTTCTCTAATCATTCTTTTTATCCACATTATGAAGCTTTACTTTGACACAGAGAAATAATCTTGATGCAGTAGGGCCAAGAGAAGGAAAATTGCTCCAGTAGATTTGGCAGGCAAAACATGGCTCCAACTCCTCACAAAAATTTGTATCCCTCTTCATAAAGATTCACATGGACCAGAAGGGGTCAGAAAGGTGTTTTCAGAGTCTCTTCTCTATAATAATTATGTTATAGTTTTCTTCCTGTTCAGTAGGTGAAAAGGATCTCAAAACACTAGTTGAATTTCTATTTTCAGATCCATAGAAAAATATTTGGGAACATAAGAATAAGTAGTAGTAAGACTTGCTGGATTTTGGGGAAAATTAATCCATCATGTGGCTTCCAAACAGAATCTGTTGCCCAAAGTACACCAGGCGAATTAATTAATCCAACTGTAATTTACTGTGCGTGTGATGATATCAAAATACTCAGGATGTGCCCCACACTCATGGCAGACACTTGGAGAAGCTGGCAAAGGCACTATGATATGTCTCATCTTTACTGAGTTACTTCCTAAGCATTACATGAAAGTGCCTGTGGATTGTGATGGCTGAAATGTAGTGTTAACTTGCCCTGTGCACCTTTCATTTTGGCTTCCTAATCTCCCTCCTGAGAAAAGACTCGGCTAGTTTTCATTGTACCTTGGTCACTGAAAGAAGAACTTGTGTTATCTTGGCAAGCAAGGATACATCCTTTGATCTGGAAGGAGATTCCAACCTGTGTGAGATGAGGGTGCCAACATGCTTGTCTAGCAGGATTGTTTGTAACTGTAGAGCAGGGCTGGCTCCTAAATGGGAAAGAGCTTGATTAAACTGGAAGTCTGAGATGAGCAATAGGTGTGCTCTTAAAAACAGGGCCAAACCTGGAGCCAAAGCTCTTCTAGGACCTCATCTCCTGTTCATTTTATTCCTCGTCACTGAATGTCTAAGGGAAGTTAGTTCTGATAAGATGGGCTGAACTGAACCACAGCAAATGATGTTCCATAAACTGTGAAAAAAATAAGGCTGACCTGGTGAAGTCATTGGTAAAATGTCAGGTTTTGTTGGAAGCCTCAGCAGGGTAGATGCTGCATCTGATGGACATTGATGATATTGGGCAGGGGTGTTCTCATTAAGAAATTGCCTGCTGGAACTCCCTCCAACCATCTGGCATCCAAAATGCAACAGCAAAAGGGATCATGTTGGTGATTTTCAGTAAATGTTTTGCACAGAGCCATCTTTGTTGACTGTCTCTATTGTTCTGCAGATGTTTATGGTATCATGAATCTTTTTTTTTCAACCTTAATTGAAACACATGCTCCCCCAATTCAAGGATTAACTTTATAATAACAGAAAGGAAATTTGTATGAAATCCTCAGATCAGGTGTTAAATTAGAAATATTTGCAAATTTTAAACCTTCAGACTACTGTTATGCTTTTTAATTAATTTTTAAAAAAAAATTTGTATACGGATTACTTTTTTTGGACAGTTTTGTTCTTTGGGTTCTGAGTATTGCTCATCAGTTTTGGAAAAATAGGGATGTAGCTGATTTTGCTAAAGATTTTGAAGCCTTTATGAGCAACAATAATAATGAAAGAAAAATATTATTGTATATCACCCTGATTGGTGGTATTTGGATTTTACTTTGCCACAGATGTCAATGACCCGAGAGTGGGGCTCTTGGGTGTCACAGTCACAGATTCTGGACTCACTTGGGCAAAAGCTGCCTTTGTTTCTTCATAGACCCAATAACAGAATATTGTCTGGAAGCAGGGTGCACAGAATATTGTCTGGAAGCAGGAAACACAGAACCAAAGTGCTTCCTGTGGTACCAACATGGTGCTGGTGCTCAGTGTGTGTGTCTGCTCCTGATCTGTTCTGAGAAGAATCTGAAAATGAAATGATTCTTGAACTGATGCTTCAGCTGAGTGTGGCACACTGAAAGTAGAGCACACCAACTTCTTATCTCAAGTCTTTTGAAAGGTAAAATTACCCTTTATCTCTGCAGGTTGGTTTGTTTAACTTTCACTGGATTATTTTCATGGAATAAAAATGAGATACTGCTGTTTCAGAGGAGCACTGGGACCTTGCAGATGAAGGAAGATGTAAGGTTTTGCAGTGAAAACTGCGTGTGTGTCTCTGAAGATTTGGTTTGCGTACTAAATTCTGCTGCTGATTTACCAACAGTGTGTTCCTGAGCTACTCAAAACACTTTATTATTTTTAAAAAAGTGATTAATAATATTGACTATCTCCAGTTTCAGTATGAGACACACAACACTTGAATTGCAGACTTTGGTACTACGTGAGTATTCATTTTTAATAAGGGTCCTAATTAAGTGTGCAATCTCTGTAGCAGGAAAGCTCTCCTGGACTCTGTCTTCATTCATTAAAATGTGTCAAATTCCTCAGAGTTTAGAGCAGAGCTCTAACAATGGCAAAAGAGACCCTATGTCCCGAATATATCCTAATATGTGCCAAAGAAGATGCTTGTTAATAAGTACTTGTTCAGTGATAAAGTACAGCAACAAGGGGTTATGCATTTCCTCACTTTCAGCTACCTGAGCAGAGCCCCTGACTTCACTCAGGAAGATATACTGTTGTGAGACATGGAAAAGTAAAATACCCTCTGCTTTATAATAAGTCATTCCAGCTCTGACTAATTAACACTTCTTAGTGTTAATTGTAACCCCTTGTTCTGTGTTTTTCAGGGACAATATTTCCCAAGTACTGCTGATGAAATGTCAGGCAGAGGTAGTAATTTTGTTTTCCTTGCTATTATAACATTGTGCCATAGATATAGTTATACACAGAAATACATGCCAATCAACCAACAGAGCAAACAAGATGAAGAAGTACAAATCTTCTCCTTGGAGAGCCCTTAGGCAGAAAATGAATTATGAGCTCTTCTCTTCCTAGGCAACTTGCAGTGAGAACAGCTATTCCTACTGGCATCCTTACCGTGATTAAAAAAATGAATTATTTTGGATAGCTTCTTTTATTAAATCAATAGACTTGACAAGGTGGAGTGGTGGAATACAAAAATATGAAATATTTTTTTATATAATCTGCAGAATCCTATAGGCTCCTAACATTAATGCTGCAGAAATACCATTGGCCAGTGTTTGTAGAACAGGATTTAATGAACAATAAAGACATTCATATTGTTGGAAAGGTCAAAATCCTGTTTGCAATCTAGCAAAGGTACCTACCTTGGCTTTGTAGCTTGAAGGAAAGGAAAGTGTATTGAAAGAAAGTGGCAACATGAGAATCACTGTTAAAACATCACCCTCATGCTGGCAACACTCTAAAACTATTGCAAAAGACAAGGAAGAAAGTAAAGATATGGGGCTATTGCACATCCCTGATGTTTAAGTAGGATTATTCCTTTGAAATGTAACTCAAAACTTGGAGGTGGAGTTTTGTCTGTGGCAAGAGAACACAGGACAATTGCTGTCTAATCCAAACAATCCTGTGTGTGACGGTAGAGGGAGAAGTAACTGTCATGGCTCAGTATGAGAAGGTGAAATTGAAAGAGAAACCTGACTGAGGATAAAATCAAACCAACCAACCCCCAAGATGAAACATGGGAAAAAAAAGAGACCATTATGAGATTGCCAATGTAAGCTGAAAATACAATTTCCAATAACTTCAGTCATATCCTGTACATTTAAATTAATAAGCTTTTTTTTTCCTTTTTTTTTTGAGGGAACAGTGCTACCATTTTTGGCCTAGCCCTAGTATTTCAAATATTACAGGCTTCTCCATGTCATCTATTTAACACTTAACCTTGCAGAAGACATGATGGCTCAGTGGAAATGCTGGAAGTGCTTTAACAAGTTACTGTTAGGAGACCACTGGTGTTTATAGCCTGGTGGCTATTTTGTAGGGTTTTGTGCTGTATTTCTACACATTGGGAAGAGGGAAAGATTGAAATTCTCTTTCCTTGGATTGAGATTGATATAACTAAGGAAAAAATTTCAAACCAATATTTCTTACATACATTGAGATGCAGTGAATTGCTTGTGTAGTGTAGATTACTTTAGAAGATGGCTAAAAACTCCACAGCATTTCACTTTTTGACTTGCCCACATGGTTTTTGCTTTATCACTACAGGCTTTTGCTTCACCTCTGAAGAAATTAACTGTTTGATTCTTTTTGGCCTGCCAGCTTGACTTTCAACATTGTGGTTATTCTATGGCCATGTTATCCTGCCATGAGATTATTTATTAGAACATTTGTGTATGAGTAAGGAATAGCATGTGTCCTCCGAAAAATTAAAACCCTATTAGATTTTTAAATGTTACAAAAGAATAAAAATGCTCAATTGCTTCTACACTTCTTCTCAGGTCTAGACATTTCATTATGATCATCAGTACCTTTTTCCTTTTCTTTTACATGAAATACTGATACTTCATTTGATTCAATCACTTCTTAATGGTTGAAATACTTAACTGGTTTGTTTGTTTGCTTGCTGTCATTCCTACGGTCTGAATTTCTCAATATTGAGTTTCGTGGGGCTGTTTTATCATCTTGTTGGGACAAACAGGAAATGTTTTCTTTTATGAAGCACAAATACAAGGCAGGAGAAGTGGGAATCTGACAGGCAGCATCAGCAGCTTGCTTAAGCTGGAGTGCCTGTTTCTGGAGAGGAGAGAGGGGTGGTGGGAAAGGGGAATGGTGACAGGCCCTGTGAGGGGGCCCTGAGCCTCCTGCTCCCTCAGGGGCTCTTGACCCAAAGGGAAATTTCCTCCTGAATTGAAATAGCCTTCACAGCCTGAAAAATCTCCTCCTTCCCATCATGAATGTCTGATTTGTGTTTGTGTGTGTTGCCTCACTTCTGATTTTGGTTAAACACTTGCATGAAAGGGGATTGTAGTGAGGTGGGGGTCGGACACTTTTCCCTGCAAAAATTGACAGGATGAGAGGAAATGGCCTCAAGTTGCACCAGAGGAGGTTTAGATTCAATATTAGGAGAAATGTCTTCACCAAAGGGGTTGTTAAGCATTGGAACAAGCTGCACAGTGAAGTGGTGAAGTCTCCATGGCTGGAGAGATTTAAAAGACATGTAGATGTGGTGTTTGGGAACATGGTTTAGTGGGGGAATTGGCAGTGCTGGATTAATGGTTGGACTCAAATGATCTTAGAGGTCTTTTTCAATCTAAACAATTCTATAATTCTATAATTTTCAGTGTTGCAGAAGAGCACTGGGTATGTTTGATGGCAGCTGGACAGTGGACGCTGCCCAGACAAGACAGAGGAACTGGTGAAAACAAGGTGTGAGAATCTTTTTAACTGAGGTTTGGGATGTTATTGATGTACTATTGACTTAATACTTGTAATCACTGTCAGACACATCTACTGAACCTGAGATGAGACACGCCTGGTAACAGGCACTGACTCTTACCATGTTAAATTACATTGCTAATTTTTATTTTCATTTTCATGTTCTTTTGTGAAAACTGCTGAAACCAGTATGGGATGTTGCCCATTTCTGTATGCAACATATTCTTGAGAGACTACATAACCAAATGGTAAATTCACAGATCCGTATGTGAAGACCTGGCTGAGTTTCAGTGACAGTAATCTCTGTGTGTGTATGTATACACACATAAATATGTCAGTATATGCACATATTTCTATATATCTCTTACCCTTGTGGATTCATTTACCATTTGTAATTTCTTTACCAATTAAATTTTCTAACACAGCAGTTCCCTTTGCATCATGTCACGCATGCTGACTATGTGCTGATTTAAGGTTGAGGATAATTTAGCAGGGGTTCTGATTATGGCAAACTTATTCTCAGGAGATCAATGAGAAATGGATGTTTTGTGATGAAGTTTGTTTTGTATAGATTAGAAAGGTAATGATTCGTATGCAGATTAGAATGGGACATTAAAACCAAAATCAACATGTGTATTAGCCCTGTGAAATCCACACTGCAAAGGTAAGATAGGAAATTGGGTAGAAGACCACATGGTTCCATGTCTGAGATCCACTTTTAAACTTGAAATACCAAAAGCAGTATACCAGACCTGACCCTGTGAACTCCTGTGTTATTTTATGCAAGTGAATGGTCTCAGTGACATTCATACTGACGTTTCCCATATTTTGAAAATTTTGCAGTCTATGCAACACAGAACTGCTTTTTCTGCAAGCCTTGGACAGCTCCAAGCATTCAACAAAAATATAGTAATAACGAATTACAAATAATTTTGAAATTTCTTTCAAGTTGATGTTGAAGAGCAGGTGAGTATTAGCATAGTGAAGATGCTGCTTGAACATGGAGAGACTGTAATAATTTCAGAACAGCAGAATTGTAATTGTAATCTTTTTTTGGGTCTTTTTTTTTAAAAATAAGCTTTCCTGGGACATCTCANAAGACTGTAATAATTTCAGCACAGCAGAATTGCTAGTCAAGAGAAAAGTAATTGTAGTCTTTTTTGGGTCTTTTTTTTTTTTTAATAAGCTTTCCTGGGACATCTCACATTATTTTACTGACCTTGATAAAGACCTGAAACCATTACAATAAAAGACACTATTCTCTGTTTCCTTCCATCCTTCATCCAGCTCTTTTTTGAAGACCAAGCAGGTTTATACAAGTAGTCTGTCCCTATCTTCATTAAAAACACCTTTTAAAATTTCTTTAGATATTTCACAGTTCTGTAGGAGTAAAGTCCAAGGGAATCAAAATCACAGAATTCTTGAGGAGTTTTGATCTGAGCGTTATAGTTCAGATCTTTCTTATGTATTTTTTATTACATCTTATACTGGTAATCCAGTGTTTAGTTTTTTTAAAATATCATTTTCATGAGAATATTCTAGCCAGAAACTGCATGCTGTGTGAAAGCTTTAATTAAAAGCTCATAATCTGACCAAAAGCGGATTTATTTTTTTGTCTTTCTATGGCAATACTATTTTCTCTCCCACCTATATTGTACTTAAATTGACACAACTGTCTCTAACAGAATCTCTTCAGCAACTGTTCTTTGCTCTGGCTCTCAAACCACCAGCTCTTCTCTCTAAGTTAGGCAGCAGATTCCTGCAACTGCATGTGATATACTTTTCAAAGTGTCTTCTACCTCATTGCCATTAAAATCTCTTTAAAAAAAAATCTCACCAGGCACTGTTTCTTCAGTGTGTTGCTTCCTGGGATCTAGTTACTAAGTAGTGTTGCAGGATGCTTGAAAGGGCTCAGGAAGCAGCCTCTCTCCTGAGAAGGTCTAAAAGAGATGATTAGGAGAATGCAGGAGGTTTGTAATAGTGGTAGTTTCTCCTAATCCTCTCTGTTTTAACAACCATGTGTAAAACTTTAAAGATGCCTGCCAAGCTCTTGTTCACATGTCGTCAGTGGAAGTGCAGAGTTTAAAGGGTGTCCCCTTTGCAAGTAAATGCAGAAGAAAATGGGGTTGTTTGGGCACCTCATTGTGACTCGAAAAGCTTTGGCTAAACTTGCTGTGCTGCACAGAGCTCCTGTGGGCTCATGGGGTTACCTGGTGAAGTACTGTGTCCTTCTCAGCCCAAACTTCCTCGTGTAAAGTAAGTAGATGGGGTTTAAAAGAGAGAAAGAACAGTTAGTTACTGCACCTAGCAAACAGGAGCTGTGAGTACTGGCCAAGGTTGGTGATTTAATGAATATCTCTTAGTACTGAAAGGACCTTTGTCAGATCTGACTCTTGGAGTCCTCTCATTCCATGAGAACCTCAGATTTTGCTTTTAAGCAAACTTTTAGCCACCTAGTTGAGGAAAAAACGAAGTTGTCAGCTCTAAAGGTTTGATAAAATGAAGGGAATGGCATAGCTATTAAAATGTTATGTTTGATATTAAAATGTTATGTTTGAAGAAGTCCAAGACCAGATCTGACTTGTTGGTTAGGAGTCCAGGTTGGCAGTACCAGAAGACAGGCTTTTGCCAACTATCAGAAACTGAAGGCAGCCACTGTCCCTCACTGCCTTCCAGGATCCATAGTTTTAAATTTAAATAATTTATGTGGTTAATGAATAATAAATTTAATAGTAATGATTAAGGCAGATGACTCTCTGTTCAGTTAAATGGTCACAGCCAACTGAAAAATGTGTGTGGTGCACACATGCTACTCTCCTCCTCTAAGTTTGCAGCATTCAGCCCCTGACAAGCTTGTTTAATGCTTTGGATGATTCACTTTGCCCTTAGACAGTGCTTAACCCTTTCCTGCCTCACACCTGGCTGCAGCAATATGCCTGGTTATGGGATGGCAGTTAATTAATCTACAATGTTTTGCTCCCTTGTGCAGCAAAGCTCCAGAAACCACAATTTTCCTTCCTAACTTCTGTGGAAGCTGATGTCTGTTCCCTGATGGCTCGTGTGCAGTTGTTGCCTGCCCTGTGGCAGTTTCCTAGGCCAGGATCCCGTTAGCCCCAAAGTCCATCCCAGTGGGAGTAAGAACAGCTCAGCAGGGGTGTGCAGAGATGGGCAGTGCTGGCTTTGGAGCAGGGTCCCTGCAGGGGTCTGGAACAAGAGGGAAAATTCCCCATCTCTTATCTTGTTCCTCCCTCCCACCCGTCATTCAGCCCGTTTCCTCAAAGAGGCTTTGTGGAGAGTGCAGACCACAGAGCTTTTTTCTTCTTCCCCACCCTGTTCCTCCATTCCATCTGGTGTTTGTTTTCCTGTGCAGCCTCTTGTTTGCTCCATTTGAATACTGTAAGAGTCTTGCACTGGATGTTTTGACAAGTGGATGCTGTGTAGTTTGGGCCATGCAGCCTGGGGAGGGGGCCTGCAGGCTCTGAGCTGGAGCAGCTTTTGTTGTTTTACCAGAGCTGAGGTGTGCTGCTGCCTTGGGCTGAGACCTTTGCACAAAGGGACCCCGGACTGCCATGGGATATCACTCCATCGTGGATGACTATGTATTTCGTGGTGGGGAGTAGGGCCTGTGCTGTCTTTCTTCTGATGGCAGTGAGGAACAACACAGGGCTGACCTTGCTCCTTTGTGACTCCAAGCTGGTTTGTCATCCCACTGGCTGTGGGTGGCATAAATAGAAATATTCGGGCACTGAGACAGTTGTTCCTGAATTACTCATGCAAGTGGGAAGCAGATCAGCCCCTCTGCTTGTGCCTGGTTTTATTGTTTATTAATTAATTAATTTATTAATCATTTTACTTCTGTTGACTGAGAAAAACTCTCATTAAACTGCAAAAGCCCTTTGTAATTAACTGGGTTGGAACCATTTCTTCCAAAATGTTCCTTGAAGGCTTCCAGAACAGTGCTGACAGGATTTGTCTCCTCCTGTGTTTACAGTAGTTTGTGTGGTAAGGAACCTCAGTTTCTTCACCCTTTCCCTGGAGCTCTTAGTGGCAGAGCTTGTCCTTGGGTGCAGCTTTCAGTCAGGCTCAAAACACACATTGAGTCATTCCAGCAAAATGAGATATCCCCAAGTCATGTGCCTCAAGCTGGAACAGGTAAATTAAGGGCTTAAACTTTGGGAAATCCCTACAGCTATCAGTCATGTATCTTACCTACTGCGTTTTTACAGTACTATTTCCCTCTTTCCTCAAACAAGAGCTAGTGGAAGTTTGCTCCTGTGACAGGTTTGATACAGGACTTGCTCGACCAGTGTCTTGATTCTGCTGCCACTGTGTGGTCAAAGCTGTTCTGCTGCTCCAGGTATTCCTGTTTCTTACTATTCCTGAGAGTAGTTTTATTTTGTGTGGAGCCAGCAGAGTCCTGCCGTCATACATGTGATTCTCTTCCATGCCACTGTAAATGAGGAGTAGCTGCACTGAATTTAGTGGACTGTATTTATGTTAGTAGAGCAGCCAGATGCACCTGCAGCAATAAGGGTCCATAGTGCTGAGTGGGTCTTAGGCTGGGAAAAAACAACAAGCAGTACCTAAGTCAGCTCATAATTTGATTTTATGACCATATGTAACAGGTGAATAAAAGTGGTGTGGCAAGTATAAAACTTGTGCTTGAAATCAGGGCCTTGATGAACAGCTGCTGCTGCCAGAGCTGTTTGAAATGCAAGTAAAAAGGGAAGACTGTCAGTGGGATTTCATTAATCTCAGTTGTGGTAATTGCCACAGCTCATACACACCCCAAATGATGGCTTCTTCCTGTGTTTCCAAGGCTAAAAAGTAGCCTTGAGTTTTCAAGCACAACACAGAAGCTTTGCTATTCAGCTGTAAAGCACTGGAACAAGTAATAAAATACACGTGTACTTAACAAGAAAAAACCCCTTACATTAGATTTGCTTTTTTGAAAATAATACAGTAATCATTTATGTTTTGCCAGTTTGTTAATATCCAGGAGATTTCTCAGTCATTAACTCAATTGAGTGAATTAGGAAAGTTTTATTGCAGTAATAAGCAGTGATATGTCTCTTCAGGGACTTTCAAAGCAAGTAAAACAGAAAACATAAATTACTCTGTGGTTTGCTTCTGCATTCCTTGCACATTCAGGATTTTCACTGGCTCCACAGAATGCAGGAACAAGCCCCAAATATTTGTAAGGAAATCAGGATGAAAAAAATTTGCCTTGAGCCCAAACATTAAAAAACAGTAAAATGTCAGCACTAGAAATTGACAGAGGGAAAAAATTCCAGCTACTAAGAGAAGAGCAGCTGAGAATGTCATGCAATACTTTTATTAACACAGAACAAAAGGCAATTTAAATAAATAAAAAGGCCTATTTCTGCAGTTTTCAAAAATCTTTATTTAACTTAGGTAAAAACAAATATGCCACAAATGTTAAACTGACTCACAGTCATCTGATGATCTCAGATCCAGTCTTGGCTTTTACTTGACAGCAAGTGACATGTTCTCTCTCCTGTCACTCACCTTTCGTGCTACTAAATCTACAGTGCTTTGGGGGTTGTTTGGGACTGTTTCTGTGAGCTTGTACAATTGTAGGTTAATGCAGACCCAGGCTCAGGTGGGATTCCTGCCTTCTGAGAGCTGAGAGCTACTGCCAGTACCCTGCTTCTTTCCACCCCCTTCTTCAGACCCTTGATTGTCATATCTTGTCTCTTGCTGACCTGTTTTCTCTCTCTCTCCACTTGTTTTGAGGTGGCTCTGTGGGGTCTCAAAACAAACCGGTAAATTTGATTCTTACTGAATTTTTAAAGAGTAGTTTTATTTATTTAGCACAGATAAGGCCTGTAAACTGCAGATCCTTGCTGCAGACTATTGACTGCACTGGGTTACTGTAACACAGAGTGAGGAGGTACCAATAAATCCTGTAGCCTTCTGTGTCGGACTTGATGTTAGAAGGATGTTTGGCAGTCAGAGCACTTCTAGGGAATCTCTGTCCTATTACAGTTGCTATATGAACCAAGTTCCAATGCATTTCCATAATGTATGAGACTTAGGCTACAGCTGGCTGTTTAGGCTGAGTAGTGGTAGTGAGATAGTAGTGAAGATGTCAGACACACAACATTTACACGTCCTATGATTGCATAAACCTCAGTTCCTTTGGAAGCTGGGCTAAAAATAGAAACCCTTTCCAGTGCCAAACTGATCTGTCATAACTAGTAGAGGCATTTTGCCCATTCATGAGTGTGCTGAGCTACTCGTGCTGTTTCTGTGCTAACATGTTTATTTGGCACCCTGGTTATACTTTCACAGAATTCTGTGAAATACTTTTCATTTATCATGGTCATGAGGCATATAGGTAGGTAACAGAATAGAAAAGTGATCTTATCATGTGAATCACTTTCTAGGTTTAGTATATGTTTATTTTTTTGTTCGTTTTTCGTCGTTTTTCCTGAAGAAAGTTTTGGTCATGTCCTGTGTCATATTTTCCATCTCATGGTTATTTAGTGTAAGGAATAAAATGTGTTACCCACCGAAGAAAACACAGGCCTAAGGCACACTGCAATCAAGGTGGGTTTGTATGTACAACCTCAAAATAACTACAAGTTTCTTGCATGGAATCTCTCTGCCTTTTCCCCTCTGATCCTAATGCAGGCCAAAGAGTGGAGGAGAATGAGCCTGTACTTTGGGACAATGAAAACCACCCACCAAGTCTGAATTCTGCTGCTGTGACTACAGCACAAGTGGACTTAGTATTTGCTTTTTGTAGTACCATAAGACAGTGTGATGTGATACTTGCATCCTGCTGGGTTGTACTCACTAACAAAGCCAGTGGTTAATTTGAACCATTCCAGGAACTAAAAAAAGGTTTGATGGGAATGAAAATTTGAAGACCAGAAGTTAGGTTTGGAGTAAACAGATGTAGCCCCATGGGGTGTGTATATGTGTGTCTGGGTTTTTTTGTGGTGTGTTTTGTTTTTTTTTAAATTCTTATGGAGGTGCTGGGGTGGATTCAAATCTATTGCAGCGATATCCAGAAAACCTCACTGGCCCATGATGTTGTGTATACTGGGAACATTCACTAACAATCCCCTTCAAGAGTTTAGTGGCCTATAAAAATGTTTTAGTATTGCTTTGATTTATGACAAATACCAGCAGGAAGAAGATACAAGATCCCCTAAGTTACAGGGCCATGGAAACAGAATAAAAGCAGCTTACGCATTTCCAAATTGTGAATATTTAATGATAGAACTTCCTGGCAGGCTGCGATGCCCCTGGAATTCTCGGCGCTGTGCTCAGCCGGGTGGGCTCTCGGCCACTCGAGGGCAGCAGAGACTGTTCTTAGAGCCTTCACGAAAAGTCCCGCTGTCCCACCCGCAGTCCCGTCTTCCCCTGCTCTTCAACCTTTGTGTTCAGAACCTAAACTGAATTTCTGAAATTTGTCCCTTTACTGGAAATGTTTTTCTTGTGGTGGCTAGTCCATTCCTGTAGTGAGACAGTCTGTAATGACACCCCAAGGATTTTTATTCTTTCTGTTGGCTCCTTAGAAAGGGCAGAATGAAAAAGCTTGAAAGGAGCAAATTTGCCTGTGCTTGTAAAATGCCTTCACAGTGATTACAGTGGCTGCCAGGGTCTGTGGCACCAACCATTAAACAGAGAATGGTTTAAACCATTAAACCATTAAAGAGGCAGCAGTTGGATACACAGGCGGCTAATGGGAAACAATCCCGTGTCTGGCATGGTGTGGGCACTGAAAGGGGTGATGGCATTGGTTTCTGACCCCGGTCTTGCAGAGGTCACTTCACGAGCAATGAACTCAAGGGCTCTTTTATCTCATTCCTCAGTATGCTGAGAGCAGGGGGAGAAAAGTGTTGGCAGATCATGTGTTGTGTAGAAGAATTGAATACAGTTTAAATGGGTTTTGGTTTGGCAAGAAAAATTGTAGTGGGTGAATTGATCACGTTTTGGACTGTGCTTAAGGGATTAAAATAAGTAGTATTATGACTATACAGAAGTTCTCAAGGTTTTTGGATGACATTTTGGTGATTATTTCCATATAGCAGGGCATTGCTGTACCATCATCTCTATACCCAGCATTATCGAAGAACTTCTTTATATAGAAGACGAGTCACAGACAATATAATTACTAAAGGTGATGCAACAAAAATGTATGTTCATAGCTCTGATACTCTGAGGATTATTTTGAAAGTTCTGTTATGTGTTGGGAGTAGACATTTTGGTGTTTCTGAAAAACTGTTGAAGTCTTTGCATTTCTAGGTACCTAAAAACCTTGAAAATCTGACCCCTAGGATTTTGTAACTTCAGTTTTGGAGAAAACCCACTCTGAAGTCTGCAGAAGGGAACAGTGGCAGCATTATTATTGGTGGCATTTATTCTCTCTGAGAAGCTTCAGATTACATTATTTAATATCTGTTTTATCTATGTTTCAGAACTGGTTTTGGTGTTACAACAAAGGCAGACTTGTCTTATGAGAATAAAAATTTTACTTAATTGGATTCTGCTTTGGGAGTTTCTGTCAATCACACAACTGTGTGAATTGGAAAAGACACACAATTGCAACTATGATTAACTTCTCCAGAGTTTCTCTGAGTGCTGTATATCACATTTCATAAAGACATGTAGTATCTTCAGAATAACTGTATTGTTCTAAAGGGTATCTTCTGAATGCCAAAAATAACTTAATTTTCTTTGAGGGGATGTATGAGGAGGAGGCATTCCTAAACTAAAAGTAGTGACTATTTCTAAATTAGATGTCTCCACCTGAAGCAGCCTTGACCACCTTCTTCCGTGTGTAATTCCTAAGAACAACAGAAACAAATGGAGAATTCCCTGTCCTGAGAAAAGCTTGTCTTTCATGCCAACCCCATGTGAACGACCTTTACATCCTCTAGAGAACGGCAAGTAGTAAATGAGCAGTAAATATAGGCTGCCAATGAGTAATTTGGAGTGAATATTGGTAGTGTTGGAATATTTGAGCTGTATATTGTAAATTCACACTACTACTGTGAATTTTCAAATGTTTATATAGTCAGGTATATATAGTCCTTTATGCTTTTATGCTGGTTTATTTTTGTCAGTTGAAGTTTAATTTTCCTTTAATCTTGGCTTTTATAATTGAGTGACAGCAAATACAGACCATTTTGAGCTTTGGGTACTTCAATTTATATATATCTTAAGATTTTTAATTTATCAATTTAAATTCCTTGAATATTGTAAGATTATATTTTAAAAATTGTGAACAGGGTTAGTCCAAAAATCACTGCATTAGAGATCTCTCACTTTGATGGGCAGACAATTGGAGTTTTTGAACTCCTGTAGCTAGTTAGCCACTGTTAATATTCACTTTGCTTTTATCTTGAAATTGCATCAACTGTCTCCAGTGACATTTAACTTACATATGTGAAGAGTTTGGCATTTTTAGATTGTCAGAGTGTTATTGGATGAAAAAGCTGATTTTGTCACAGGACATCTGTTTTATTGTTAATTAGATGAAATAGGAAAGACATCAGGAGAGTACACACAGAAACTATTTCATAGTTCCTGCTTAAAATCTTACTCTGATCCTTTGAAATTAATGATGCTTTACAGATTTTCACATTTTGATGTGAGTTTCATTTAGGAAGTTTCAGGAACAAATGACAGAGAGTTGTTATCCATCTGTGCCTGTCTCTACAATTCAATTATTCCCTGCCATTGTACAATCTCTCCTTTCAGAACTACCACAAGAGTGAAAACAGCCAAGGAGTTCATTTATTGTTTAAAAAACCCAATCCAACCACAACAATTTATATCATCCTCATAGCTCAAGTTCTGTGATTACTGAAGTAAGAGTTCCCCATCAAGATGAGTTGATCCTTTTGACAGTTGTGAAGTTGTGGATGTTAAGATCTTGTATTCTGATAATTACTCGGCTTTTCCCCCCATACTTATTTTTTTCTTTTTTTTTTTTTTGTCATTGTGTCACAAAGGCTCAAGTAGACCAGATCTTCTCTGTTTTCAGTTATTCTTAAAGGTTTGTCCCATTGAGAAGACAGGATCTTTTTCTTAGGAGAGATGGAGAAATTGCAGTTTGTGATAACTGGTCATAATGTGTCATATTATTTTCATACTATTTCAGGATGGAGTTGGATGACATGTCTCATGGGAATAAGGGAGAACAGAGCATTAAAGCAGTAATGGGGACCATTGCAATGGTATGGAAGATGAGCTGGAGATGGGGGAAGGCACAAGACTGAGGTGGTTGCACCTTTCTGACAGTAATGCATCTGTAACTTGGGAGCTGAGAGCTGGACAGATTCAAAAGAACTGTGAGGTCTGTGGGGAACTATTTCGTTTCTGCCTGTTCCCCTTGCTCTTGAGCCCATTGACAGGGTGCTGGTATGGCCTGGAACAGAATTGGAGGATTGAGAAGCAAAGGATGCACGCTGGCTTTGGCTGGTCCATGCTGAGTAACCCCTTCAGCTGGAAAAAGGGAAAAGCTCTTCTGCAGCTTCTGTCCTGAGAAATGTAAGATAAAGAATTATATAGAGACTGCAGAACAAGTCATGGGCTGCACAGTCAGCATTAGATTCTATCCATGCTCAGTAAGTGCTGGGGATGGGAGGAGATAAAGATGAAACTGCAAAAGCAGAATTTGTCTGGGGGAGTGGGAATGGATTTTAAATCCCTGAAGTCATGTTAGCAGGAAAGTGAAGTGACTTCAAAAATGCAGTCCTTAACTGTGTGCACACATCTCCTTTTCAGTTCTTGGAAATAAAGCACTAATCTCCTGAAGCAGTTTACAGGAGCCCTTTCACCCCACGGTTCTTGGTGCAAGTTGCATATCCTGAGTGCTCCTGTGAGACTGGAGAACCATCCAGTTAGGGCAGTGTCTTTGTGATAAATGTTAGTGGTGGTTACTCTGGGGGAATGCAAGAGAAATTCCAAAGAAGGATATTTGAGTTAACTATATCTCCTGGCCTTGATTCCATAAACCCCTTTCAATAATGGAACAAAATCCCAATCCCCTCCCCAAGACTTTCATAGATGTGGTTCCATTTACTGGCCTCATGAATATATATAATAGCCATTATATATGCTATTTAGAGTGAGGGTCCAGGCCCTCCACTTCACTACAGAAGTGGACATTTTATCCTATTCTTAGCCTGGAGAAGTTCTTAGTTTTTCTAATACGTAATATCCTTTAGCTAAACATATTGTTCCATTATTCTCAGTGCTGTACCCTCAGCTTCCCCCACTTTTTGTTCTGGGACTCATGCTAGGGATAAACTTGGCAAAATACTTTCATTAGTGTGACTAAGAGAAGCTTACAACTTGTTTCATTAAAATGGGAGCAAGATTGATACCCTTTATTAGCGAGCTGGAGCAATCCCTGCCTTTTCTTCTCAAACACTCCATATCTGCTTGGCTCTGGAGTGCATGATCTTGATGAATTGTGAGTTAACTTAATGGAGAAGAAAATGTGTGTAGTGCTGGGTGAGGGCAAATGGGAAAAATACAGATGAGAATCAATGGAAGAGAGAAGGGACTTGATGGAAAATGAAATGGCCTCTTCCCAAAAAAGTTGATGAAGAGAAAATAAACAGCTGGCAAACAGGCTCAGGGAGGGAATGCAGGAAGCTACAAAACAGTCATTGAGGGGAGAGATGGATCACAGGCACAATGTATAGATTTTGATATTTGAAGAGCAGAAAGTGTGGGAATATTTGGCTCAAGGGCCTTGATTCTGGCCCATGTTTGCTCAAATGAAGTAAGAAAAGCTCAAACCAGGAAAAAAGGCAAAAAAAATTCTCCTGAAGTACAGGATGCAAAATAAACAATAGAAATATTTGCCCTGTTGGCAAAATATTTCAGATATTTTTGAATGTTAATGTATTTTCCTGCATTTCCACGATCAAAAACAATTGGCCACAAAGGGCAGATTTTTTTAGTCTGTAGATTTCTGCTACCTGGGTACATTCAGAACTACATTCAGTTACTCTGCTGACTAAACCAGTGTTATTACTTCTGCCAGGGCTGTAGTGACAGTCCAGACTGTCCTGATGGCTTATTAGCTAACCTCTGATTTCACAGTCTATTGCTACTAATGTATAAGCCAGAACAGACCTTACTTGGCTTTCAGAGTTAGGCAATTACCAGGAGTGGTTGTTGGGGTGAGAGGGGAAACACTTGGAAAATTGAGCTGCCTTGATGAGGAAATCACTGAAAGATGGAGCAAAAGAGCAGGGCCCTAAATACCAGCATGCTCTTGCAGTGTTCCAGGGGAATTATGTTTGTATGATAATGAATAGAATAGAAAGATTTATTCCCAAACTTTTAGATGCAATAAATACACCTCACTTTCCTTCTTTTTTTTTTTTTTAATTTAAAGTTGGCTACAGGAAACTTAACCCAAGATCAACAGCTACACGATGTTCAAATTCAGTGTGCATGTAATGAGCATTAACAGCTATTCCTGTGTTACACATGGAAGTTATGCACCTCAGGGGGATATATTTTTTTATATAAGGATAAATATTTGTCATTAAATTGTGCTAGGGCAGATGTTGATGTAAAACAGTGGCAGCTGTGTTTCTGAACCAGGATGTTAAACATTCAAGTCTGTGATAAGGCTCTGTGTTTGTATCCAGTGTTGGCTGGAATGCCTAATTTATAAAAGATTAGAAGCCATGTCACACTTCTTGAGGTTGGCTTTGAGAAACTGAGAAAAGTGGTTTATATTTTTTCTTTTGTTGTGTTTTTTTTCCTCTCCTTTTAAAATTTTTTTTTGACATTTTTCTGGACCCTTAAAGCACCCTTTCTATCTTTCTGCCACATTTTAACCCCCTTTGCAGCCCTGGGAACTAGAAATTGCTTGTGGTGAGATTCTCACACAAATGTTGCATTTGAGTACCTAGGAATTCAGGAAAAACACCAAATATCTCAAAGCCATAATAAAATCACAGGCCTTCAGCAACAAAACTACTGTTCCTCATGTGGTCTTTGTGCTCAGCTGGGAGCTGTTCCTGAAGTTGGTAACTTTGCAGAGGATGGGGGACAGTGGGGAGGAGATCATGTCACCTTGCATGTCTGTAATTACAACATCTGGGGTGGAAATCACTCTGCCCTAGCAGAGGTGGCCTGTGGGTCTTGGTTATAAAACCACTGACACAGATTTCTAAGGAGTAGAAAATTCAGCCCGTGTTTGCAAGTCCTCTCATCAGAGGTCTGGCAGCTGTGGGTGCATGGCATACACACCTGTATAGAGCACATTAGCATTTAATGAGCTAAAAAACACAGCAAGAAAGAAGCGGAACTCAAATCAACTAACAGAAGGTGCAAAAGTTTAAAAAAAGGTGAAAAAGATAAAAATCCAACTCCTTCCACCCCTCCCCAAAGCAGTTGAAGAAGGACTAAATCTTTAATGATAGAATCTTAGATAAAAGACTAAAATATTTATATCACCTTTTTAACCTGAATTTTATAGCAATGAAGTTTAACATATATCTTCTATTACCTTTGTCAAGTTTATGACTAGCTCTCATTTATGGATCCCTTAAATATGTATAAGACAGTTTTAGTTATCTTGTTTACATGGGTTTTCTCTTTGGGCATTTGTCTCCATCACTGCATAGCGTGTTTATGGTAATTTACTATAATACATGTATATCAGAGGCAGTTTAAATGACACTTAGCCTTGAATATATTTAAGATTTTTTTTCCTTGTAACCACTAGGAAGTCAAAAGATATGTGAAAAGCTATTAATTTTCAGATGATAGTAACATAAACAATATTAAAACTTGTATTTGCTCTTGGAACAGTGTGAGGGAGAAACATATAACAAATGAGGCATCACACAGGCAGTTATTAAAGAAGTAAATTAATAAACTCAGCATTCAGTCTTTTCACATGTCAGGGATAATGTGGACAGTAGTTTGATGATTAGAAAGAACAAAATGTGACTGATTATTTGGGTTGGCTTTAATCACTGACTTCTTTAAGACTCCTCAGTAAACGTTTGCTTTCTGTTAGTTTCATTTCCAGCCCTATGGAGATTCCCCATGTGTTATCCCGAGTGTGCACTGAAGGTCCTTGTGCCATTGCCACTGTGTCCAAAGGATCTGAGGAATTGCTTCTGTGAGAGGGGCTGGTGCTGTGCTAGTACCATGTGCTATATATCCATGTAGCAAGGAAGGGTTTTGTTGAAAAGACTTTTCTTTGAGAAGACGCAGAAGGAAGGAAGGTGAAGGTGGGAGGTTGTGGCTTAGAGACCTCAAAGTGTTTTCCCAGTTGATGGCTGAGCTGGAGTAGAGCACAGGTACTGTGTAAACCTGGCAATCTACATTACTTTCAGCCTCATGGAAAGGTGTGGTCTGGCCTGAAGGTCATTGTTTTGTCAGGAACAAATTGTACTGCTGGGTTTTATTGTCTTGGGTCCAGTTCATTCCTGTCTGTAAGTACACGAGTAACATTTTTGTATCTTTACATTCAGGCATTGTTGTATATTTCATAATGGGAAGAGGATTTCCTGAAATTCCTTGAAAATGCCACTGCATTTCATTGCTAGTCTTTTTGGTGATGGGAAACCTTTAAAAATCTGCTCCCTAATCTTATTAATTTTAAAAATATTGCCACTATGGAGAGACTATTAAAAGCTGACAACTTGTTGAGAAATCAAGCTCTGTGGCCTTTGATGGAGTGATTGAAAAAGACTAGCAGATGTTAGGGAATACCAGAAAGCCCAGTTATTAGTGATAAAGGAGGCAGAAATCCTTCAGAAATTTCACAAAAACATGCAGTACTTCCCCACCACCCCAGCCCACCTGTGCATACTGTGATGCTGACAAGAGAAAAGCTTGCTGTTAGAGATGGTTTTCTTTGAATTCATGTTTAGAGAAAAGTCTTTGAACTAATCAAATTCATTTTTGTTGTTTGTCAGTAAAGGTGGATACAGCATCCTTCGCTGCATGTACACGAATGTGTAATTGGGATTATTGAAATTTGCTATATTGCAAATGCAGAAAGAGCCATCACGTTGGAAACAACCTTTCAGAGGAGGAAGCAAGGAATGAAATTCCTTTTATGAATAAACCCAAATTGAATGATTGTGCATATGCATTTGTATTTGCTTTCTCTCTTTGTTCTTTGTTCTTCCTTTAGTGAAGCATTTGCATGCAGCCTGCTAGTGATCAGCATGCAGAGCTCCCATATAGCCGAGCTGTGTGCTGGCATTGATCTATTGGTCTGTGCCAGCTCAGTGGTGCAAGATTTACTTTAATTTCCTCTTCCCTTTGTTCTTCTGCCTCTATGCTTTAAATAAAGGCTTTTCTTTTATTACTTCCAGAAATTTTGAGAAGTCCTAGCTATTTTGTGTCCAAATAACCGTGACACGTTTCTTTGTGATAGATAATTGTAGAGCTCCCAATCTGGTGGGTCCCACAATTACATACATCTGAAATTCTCAAAGTTATTAACTTTGGGGAGGTGTGCTTTTTGGGTAGACTAAGTGGAGAATGAGCATTTTAAAGGAATGAGGTTGTGAACCTGGAGATCATGTGCTTCTGGGAAGAAACTTCTAACACAATTTTGAGAGAAGGTCTGGACCAGGAATGTGTACTATTCACTTAGACATCAGAGTTGATCAGGATCATGGAGGACGTATATGGGAAGGCCCTGGGGAATGGTGTAACATAAGGAACTTGGGCATCTTCATCTTCTCTTTTTTTGTACTAATGAGTGGACAAATAATGCACAGTGAAAAAAATATCTGAGAGTTGGTTTGTCTCCTTTACACAGAAGGGGTTAGAGTAGAGGTTGCCTTTTCCTTGGTAGTTTTCCTTGTCAGGAGCAGCACAGATGCCTTCATAAAGGAGAGAGACCTGATAAGTGCTGCTATAGTTGGAGTGGTTTTGATATCTTTTCTCCTGTGCTGTAATTGCATAGCCATGCAGTAGTTCAAGGTGTATTTACACGGATTGATCCAGGGTTAGAGGTTTCAGACTCTTTGCCAGCACTTGAAATGGCTTTCTCCAGAAAATTTGTTAGGATTATATACTGTTAAAGAATTAGTAGAACTCATTAGTTTCTATTCTTTAACTTCTTAACGTATGTTTTCTACAATAGCAGTGTATGGTGTCTGTTTTAATTCCTTTGTTCTCCAGCTTGATTTCATACAGACTATTTTCAAGGCTGCTTTAATGAAATCTCGTATCAGAAAAATTGTGGAGAATATGTTCTCAGGTTGTGTGTTATTTTTGTTCCATTCCTCTCCCACCCAAGTTGTAAAACGTGGCTATCTTTGGACTTACCTTTATATCATCGCTTCCCTTTACATTGAGATGCTGACAAGCTATTTTATTATCCTTATTGAGAGCCATTCTAGTTGCTCCACAGCAGCTCAGTGAGCCAGGTTGCACAAAAACCATCCTTCCAGCTTTCTGGAAGGCAGCTCCTCCTTTTAGAAGCAACTCCAAGTGCTGGTGGCCTCACCCGGGACTTGGAGTTTTCTTGACCTGCTGCTTTGCAGCTGGAATTCCTAAGATGTCAGCTGGTTCTTGGAGGGGAAGCAGATTCCCCTTCCAGGCCAGTAAACACAGAAAGCAGTGTCTCCTGGCACAGGTACCCTCCTCCCAGCATGTGGGCAAGGCTTGCAGTGGCACATCAAGATTACAGCCAGTGGGTAGTTTCAGTAGCTGGTTAAGCAGTAGTTGCTCTTGTTTAAGGATCTAATGAAGACATAATGGACCATGACCAGAGTTGTGCATCTCAAGGTGTTGTGATGCAGGTGAGCACAGTAAGGAAGGTTATCTGCTGGGCAGAGTCTGCAGCAAAGGGGGATGAATGCTGCTTTTAATGAAGAAACTGAGGGGAATTACAAGCAGCAGATTAATTACTTTCCTCAAAAAGGAAAATGTGCTTAGTTTCAAACTGGTTGTTCCAGTGAGCCTTGTATTGTATAACACTCACCTGAGACAGAGGCTGACAGGCTGTCCCAACCTGTAATTGACTAATTAATAGTTATTAATTAGTATTCCCTGCAGTTGTAGTCTCAACCATGAGTTAATTGATTCTGATGGGGAATTAAATGTCCCATGTCAGAGATGAGTGCCCATAACAGCATCTGAGGCAGTTATTTTGTGTAATAGACCAAAACAAACCTGCTTTATATGTGTATGTACACTGATACTAGATGGCACAAACCTTTGGTTTTGTTTATTTAAACCTATTGCTCTGTGCCTGTTGGATCATGTGCTTTGTAAACACTTAATGCAGACACTTAATTCTTATTTAACTGGGAGAGAAGTGAGGATGTTTTCAAACCCTGTGCTCTGATATGGGATCTGTCTCTCTCTCAAAAGTGCCGTAAAAACATCTGCCTTTCCAATTCACTTCTGTCATGAGCTAAAATCCTCTGGAGATGAGAGCTAACTGGTAGATTTGATAGTTAAGTATTCCAGCACTGACAGGCTGCAGTATTTCACAGCAGCATAAATATAATTTTATCTGTACAGTTTATTAGGTTAAGAGATTTTGGAAAATAACCTCTAATGGGCATCATGATTTGATGGGCAGGTGCAGCTGACAGAACAAACATTAGTTTTGCTGTTCAATTTATACTGTTTTCTGCAGTTGAGCCCCTGCCAGGCAGGAGCAGCTGGATGGCACTGACTTTGGTTAGCTGGTGTTATGCTGTCCAAATCTTGTGGTGCAGTAAAACTTCTGAAGCTGAAGGAAGCCTTTCTCAAGGCTTTTTCACAGAGTTATTCATGGGCTTGTCACTACTCAAACTCAAGCTGTCAGATTTTGCAATATTATGAGAGCTCCTGGCATCTCTTGGTTCAAAGTGTAAACAGAGTAAATATACATTAACATATTAAATGTAACTATTCAAACTCTGAAGCAGTGGGGCATTATAGGCAATGCACAAGCCATTGCAGGATGAAATCCTGACTGTCAAAGTTGGTGGGTATTTGCTAAGCAGTAGAAACAAGTGAACACCAAAGGTATGCAAAAAATATCTGACAACCTGGTCTGCAGGAAGTGGTACTTGCTTGGATGTGGAGCTTCATGACTGCTGCCATTTTACAAGTGTAGAGCAGAATCGAAATTTTCTCACAATGGCTGTGAGTGGTAAACCCAGAAACAAAATTGTGCAGTCCATCTCCAAAGAGCACCAACAAAAGCTTCCTGTCACCTGCCCATGGGATATTTTACATTTCTTAACATCCTCGATTATTGATTAGAAGTCTCAGTGGAGGAGACCCAAAGATAGTTCAAGCTTCTCTAAAATAATAATTGAGAGGTGAACGGGGGTGAAAGGAGGTGAGGGTGAGGGAAACTGATAAATGGTTCTGAATTTAACACTTTAGGCTAAGCCACCAAATGTCTAATTAACATTTAAAAGGAAGAGAGTTGCCCTGCAGGTGAGAAGAAGGGATGCTAAATTATTTTGAAAAATTCAGGTGTCAGGCAAGAATAGGGAAGATTTACATGTTAATGGGATCCTCAGCAGGAGAAGAAACCTTAGTGTGGTGATGGCAGACAAATAGATGCACCCATCTGCACCTTCAGATGTTGTCACATAAGTTTGAATAGTTCCACACTTCTTTTTTTGACAAAAATAAAAATGAACAAAGATTTGCTCAGAGCTGGGCACTGGGGAGGGCTCTGGTTCCTATGACCTTGAAAAGAAGTGACAGAGCAGGAGAATTTCTGATGGGAGGTGACACAGCTGAGCCCAGCTGAGATCCTTGTAACCAAATTGTAGGCAAGTGCTTAATCGGGTTAGGCTTTATTTCAGACCTTAAACCATATGACTTTTTTCTCCTCATTTTGTATGTTTTCCTTCCTAATTTTTGTATAATTTTTTTCCCCAGTTAGAACTCTTCAGAGAAAGTCAGGTTGTATGATGAACTAAGGCAGCTTTCTCGTACCATCTCTTGAAAAAGCATACTCTGTCCTGAAGTACCCTTTCACAGGAATGTATAAAAGAGTTGCATTTTATATGTTTATCAAATTTCTGAATCCAATTTATTTTCATAGACGTTGAATTAAACTGAGGCTGATGGCAGAAGCAAATATTAATAAGGCACTCTGCTGTCATCTTTTTACAGAAAAATATTTTACATGCAGGATCCAATAGCCATGGCAATAGGTTTTTTTCCCCCTCTATGGTAATATGTAGAGGCCTAATAAGCTTGTTAAGCATTTCTGCAGAATTATCCACCACAGCTAATTCAGGCTAGGCAAAGCATTTGGGCCTGTGGAAAAGCTCTTAGAGATGTCAAGCATTTTATAAATCAGATAATTTTCCTTGGTCAGTAAAAGCCGTGGAGATCCAGTCTCTGGGCAGACTGCACTCGTCAATTGAGATGTTAAACTCTGTTTCCTTTCAGAAGCAGTATGAGTCAGCTCCAGGCAAATCTAAGCATTATAGCGGAACTAAAACAAACATAAAGTGGAACCAATCCTAAATATATTTGCATCTAGATTTTGGCAGACATTGCTATGGCTTTCTGTATTTTATGTGCCTTTTTCGTTTCCCTGTGAAATATTTTTTTGTAAACTTATAAGGTTTTTTAAACCACTTTAAGTTGTTGACTCTTCCACTTATGCTAATGGTGCCTCTTGCTCCACTACTTTAAACAGAGAGAATGACTTAAAGCTCTGCCTCTGCCTTGCCTAGGCATCTGCTAGCAAGAACTTGTGCTCTTGAGAATGCAAAACAATAAGAACAGAGAGAAAAAAAAGTAGTAGATTATTTTTATTAGTCTCTGAGGATGTATAACACCAAAGTGGGTTTTTTGGGGTTACTCAAGACTGTTGTGATTGAAGTCTTACATTAGCTATAAGTGGGACAGGTTCCTAGTTGAAAATAGAAGCTTATCCTGGCCTCATGCACCTCACTGAAAAAACCCAAACCAAACCCAAAAAACCCCCCAAAAATTAAATTGCAGGAGTTGATACAGTTTGTATACATAACAATGTGGATATTCATTCAAAAAGGGGGTTGATAGTGGAAGTACTGCTCCCATCCTTGTTTAGCTGCCCCAGCAGCACAGGCAGCAAACTCAATCCATGGACGGGATTTTGAATGAGTTTGAACTGACACTAAATTGAGTTTAACCTTTGCACAGGCCTGGAGCTGGCAGGAAGAGCTCCATTCTGTCTGCATTGATGAGTCTAAATGTTTCAGACTTTGGTTAGAATGGCTGTGGCAGTGACAGTGTAGCTAAATAATGTACTTTTAGTATACCTTTTCAGGTCACGCTCTTTGCTTTTAAGTTGCGATAGCTACAAGATGGCATTTAACTAATGCAAAGAAAATGGCTAAAACATCTCCCTCCAGCTCTTAAAATAAAGAGGTACCAGGCTTTTTGGCTTATGTGGGCTCTTGATAGCAATAGGAATATTATGCAATTGCTGTGAATGCATAAACAAGACTGATCTGGTCATCTGTGTCAGTATTTAAAACACAAAATCTACCCCTCTTTTGATGATGAAGTAGATTCTTGGCAGTGTGTTTTTCTTACAAGGTCAAGTTTAATGAAGAGTTTCAGGTACTCTCTGTGTGGGTTTTTTATTCCTTCAATTTGGAAATACGTTGCTAGCCAGAATTTTCATACAGTTATGGACAAAGCATGAAAATCTGATTTTTTTTTTTTGTTTCTGAAAACCCATATATAAAATAGCTGAATGATTTGTTATTTACTTGCTTTATTATATTTAAAATCAAAATAAATGCTTGCTATTTTCAGTCAGTACTTTAGATCAGCTTTTCAGTCCTACAAGCATTAGTTGCACAGTATATATATTTAATGAATAGCCTTGTTTGACTTTTGGCTCTACTTTTATGAGTAAAGATTCTTGTGCTTGCATAATTCTGGTGTAAGAAGAACACAGAAATGTTGCTAACTTATAACAAGCTCAGTGTAGAGATAGCTGGTTAGTATGCAAGGAAAATATTTCTCTACTAGATAAAGCGGTAAGAAGAGAGGAAATTTTTCAGTTAGAGGTGGCCAATGACAAAAAATTTTAAGCAAATATTTTGGTATAATCCTATTATTAGACACAGCCATGCTGATAACTTGTGATTTTTCTAAAATGAAAGCAAAACTTTGTGACTGTAATCCACACTTTTAACTACAAGTGTTTGCAAAAGAGACTTAAAAGATGCAGTTACCTAAGTACCTTAGTGTCTTCTGTCAGAAAGGTTCAGGAAAACTGAGCTTTCACTCCAGTGGTATGAAGATTTTTGTTTTTACTGTTAAGAGCTGGGAATGCAGATCTCCATGTAGATTTCACCATTGAATGCTTCCTAGGAGGCAGCAGTTGACAAATATACCATGATAAAAATTCAGAGGTTCTTAATCTACATGAATACAAAGGTACATTTGAACATCTTGCTGTGATTTCCTCTGATTATAATACATAATATTCAGTTTCATGCCATTAATAAAGTTCTTCCCTAGATAAAACTACTGAGAACATACCAGGTATGATGCTTATCACAATGCTTCTTTTTACCATGTCTGCAGTATCAACAGATAAGACTAACTAGGTTAGTTGTACCCAGTGTAGCTTCCTTTATGCTGCTAGAAAAGTGCAAAGAAGCAGATATAAATGATGATTCAAGTCTAATGTAGTTTGTTCTTTTATATTAGAGAAGCTTTTTGTGCAATAGGAAAAGTTCTTTATAGACAGAAAAGCTTTATTATTAAATACTCTCTATTTTGGTGCTAATTTATTATTTTTGACATCTTAATTATATCCTGTCTCATAAAGTGGTGATTGGTAGTGTCAAGATTCCTAATCTCTATCCATAAAATACATTTTCCTAATTTTTTTCCTCAATTTGATTTCTGTGTAAAGCTTACTCATGCAGTCAGACACAAAATTGCACAGAGGAGGGTCCCACCCACCTTTCCCTCTGTCAGGAGGTGCAGAGCAGAGGAATACAGTGGAAACCTTAAAAAATGACTCAGCCTCTAAATAAGTTACTGTGAACAGACAGAAACAGCACCCTGCCCTCTTTTCAGTGGTGCAGGGAATAAAAGACAGTGTACAAAGTAATAAGAAATTCTGTTCAAGAGGAAGTGTTATTAGGTGCTAGTTCAGCCATGTCTGGAATTCTGCTTTATGCCCCAGTGAAAAGTCCTTTACATCCATGAGAATGTTTTTCAGAGTAAGGGGAGGACAATAAAAACGAGCTTATTAGTTTCTAAAAGGCTCTATCCCAAAGCAAAGAGATTTTTAAAGAATTTGGCTTGTTCCTATGAAAAACTGTTCTACTGAAGTTTTGCAGATCCAATGTACCAGTCTACAGCTGTACAAATTCTCTTTCACAGAGTATGAATGCTGCAATTTGCTAATGTACATTTTGCTTTTCATAATATTCACAAAACCAGTTTACGGTTCAGAACATTCACAAAGCTGCCATTTTTAAACTTTGCTTCTGAACACATGGCATGGTTTTCCCACTTTTAAAAGCAGGGGTGGGTGTTCTTTTTTCTTTTTTTTTTGCAGGTGTCTTTTAGATAAACAGAATGCTCTCCAGCCTCAAATGAAGCAAAAGTTTGAAGGGATTATCCAAACTCTGAATTCCTTGGCCAGAATGCCAACTGTTTTTTTGTTTTATTCAGTATCTCTGGATGCTCCCAAGGCTGCATTTACTGTAACTTTATATCCTCTAGATATATGTTCTAATGCAGTTAACAGAATAAATGAGGGATATCACAGTTAACATCCTAACAGTCAGCAAGCATTTTTGGTGCCTTCCCTAGGTAATATTGCATATGAATATGGTGGTCTCTGTGAAAACTATGAATTAATTGCTGGTTTGCATTCTCTTGGTTGGTTAAAATTTACCAGCATAAAAGCCAAGTGTAGATAACCCTGCCTCATACTGTGAAAATAGCTGCAGTGTAGAGAAACTTCTCTTGTGAAAGCTTAGATGAATATTCTCTCTAAACCTGTTCTTGTCACCAGAAAAGATGAACAGTACCTCTCTGCTAATGCCTGGCAAAAGGTGGTGGTGCTTTTGGAGCATTTTGCCCTTACTGTTGCTGCTAACAGCAATAAATAAGTCCTGCACCTTTTCACAGTTCATCCCTGTGAGTGCTTACACGGCTTAGAGGAACCTGTTTTGTCCAGAGGAAAGTTCTAAAGCAAAGGTACAGCAATACAGGCAGAGTGAACACCCCATCGCAGGAATTAGTGTATTGTTTTAATGATTTCAGGGTTTGGATCCATTTCTTTGAAACACATGCCTGAAGTGTTGTTTACTAAATTGTTGCCAAGGCATTATGCATTGGGGATATTGTGATGGAGAAGAAAAAAACACATTGCCACAGATGCAGTGTAGTTTATTTTATTTTATTTTATTTTGTCTGTCTGTATTGACTCAGCACCATGGCAGCTGTTCTCTTTTCAAATAGCTTTGTTTTCCTGAGGCATAGTCTATACTTATTCCAGGAAGTAGTAGAGGAAAGAGAGCAAGTAAAGGACTCCAGATGAATTTCTGAACACAACCATTCTCACACTATTTAGAAGTAAATTTTATAGCCATGCATACTTTTGCAGATGGCCTGAAAAGAAATGGGAAATTTTAAGTTTTTAGACAGAACAGTAGTCTCAAAGAATGGCGTACCAGTATTTTTGACAATGTGCATGAATATGTGAATCAGGCCTTGAAGCAGTATGTGCCAAGGGTAAGTGTGCCCATTTTACAGTTAAGAAGTAGAGGTATAGCAAATGGTTTGCCCAGTATTTCAGAAAGTCTGACAAAGCTAAAAATAGGATAAGCTCAGCCTTGTCGCTGGCAGAGAATTTCCAGGGAATGCAACCTGCACTGGGGTAAGATCTGAATTATTCCATTTCTAAGCCCATGGCCATCTGAGTAAGGTTTGTTAGGTCTGCTCTCTGACTTGGTTGTTTGCTTCTGTCTTCCCAAAGCGTAGTACTTCCTTGCTGAGGCAAAGGAATGCAGACCTAGTTGAAAACTAGTAGGGAAGGCCTTTGATACTGGAAAGATATCTACTTGTTTGCATATTACATGCTCCAAAAAATAACCTATAGTATATGATTAAGAGTTATTTTCTTATAGATTTTCTTTCTTTTTGTTATATATTTTGCTGTTCAGTGTTTTTCCGTTTTTCTCCCCTCTTTTACATATGAACACAAAATTCCAAGAACTACTGCTCTGGCAATATATTGCCTTTTCAGGTGGGTAGTGAATGTCTATTTGTCACTAAGTTAACTTCCCTCCTCTAGAGATGCCATCAACAGACACCTAGTTTGTTAAATGCTTGTAGAAGTCGAACATCTTAGTCAATCAGGGAAGTATCAGGCAAATTTCAAAACACTGAGGTCTTAGTTTGAAAGTGGGGAGAAAAGCTGTGTAGTCTGTCTTAGGTAATTTGTATTCAGTGGATTCTCCCTCAGTGTCCTGTTACATTAATCCTGAGACACTTGTCACAAGTCAGCCAAAGGATTAAGAGAGAAAACTTTGAGTTGCTCAGACTTTCCTGGCCATATGCTTGGCCTTAAAGGATGTGTTGAGTATGAGGGGATTCAAATTGAAAAGCTCAGCAGCTTTATAATCTGGTCTCTAAAATCACTCCAACTATGGATGCCAGAAGCAGAAGCTCCCAGACTGGATCATTGCTCTGTGTGTTTGGTACATCTTGCCATTGCAGTTTTAGGGGTAAAGATCCAAACAGGAAAGCTCTCAGCCATTTCTTTCCTGTCACAATGTAAGTACCTGAAAATAATTATATCCCTTTACTGGAAATATTTGGCATCAGTGCCGTGGCTGCACCATTAACATTTTCTACAGTTTCATTCCAGACTGCCAGTTCTTTTTTATTACTGCCTTGTTAGCATGACGAAATGATGACAATCTTCTATCCTTGCTGTGGATGCAGCCAAATGGCATAAGAGCATTAGTCTACAAAACTAACTGAATAAAAAGTCTGAAATGGCCAATTAATAACAGCACCTGCCTTACATTATCTGTAGAGCCTGGCCATGCACTTACCACAATCCCTCAAGGTTTTGTGCCTTGAAACTAAGGAGATATGCTTCTGTTTTAACTAAATCCAAGCACAGTTTTCAAAAAATATTATTTATTCTTTAAGGCCTCCCACTTCATCCTTTTCCAAAATTTCTAGCAGATCTGCTGTTTGTATATCAAGTCTTTGGCAAAAGCATCTGTGCTTAATGGGCCTCTAAACTGAGGACAATCTATCTAATTGGGGTTGATCTTAAGCCATATTCTCTTTTCTTCATCACAGAAATGTACAGCAAATACCCTGGAATTTTGAATGGGCTTGAATCAAAGTCTTGGACAATGCAGATCTGGATTTTACTTTTTACAGAATGTCTTGAATCAAAGTCTTGGACAATGCAGATCTGGATTTTACTTTTTACAGAATGTCTTTTATCTGTATACTGGTTTTAGTCATACATTTCTAAATTTCTTGACTTTGGAAAAGTCTGTGTCTACTTCATCTTGAGCTTTTATTTTCTACTCCAATTAGTCACAAATGACTGAACATCTCAGTGAACATGGCTGTATGTCCTGCATTAGCTACATAGGTATACAAGCAAACATGATACTATTAAAACACTATGAAGAAATAAAGTGTAATTTTACCACCTAAAATGACTTTTCCAATACATTTCCCTCTTCTGTAGCTGGCTCACTTTTCTGATCAAATGCACCTTGAATCATAACTTGGTCAGGCATCTTGGGCATCTCTTGGTGCTTCTACTAGTTCAATGTTGTCTCATTCTTTGTCTTGGTCTACCACAGATATCAAAAAATTAAATCCTACAAAAAGTGTATGACTGGCTTAGATAATACCACTCAACATTTGCCTGTCCTCTGTATCTCCTTTCATGTTCTAGATTTCTCCAGTTTAAACTGCATGCATACACACCTTGGTGGGTATGAATTAATGTTTGAACCTTTCTATTCACTGCAGCATGTCAAGCACATCCTCTACTGGCTGACTGAGACCTGATGAGCAGTAGGAAGGTTATAAAGCACAGCTTGAAATGGGTCTCTGTGTGATCATAAAAGTTCATCCATTGTTTATCTGCCTATCTCTTCTCTTACTGTTTTTACCTTCAGTTCTCCTTGACCCAAAATTACACTCTCATGTTCCACCAATTTTCAGTCCTCTTTACCTGGCCAACTTCCTGATTCAATTCTGCAACAAAATGTTCAGAGACACTTTTACCTTTCCTCCTTAAATAAATAGAGTCTAGTTCTCTAGAGGGCCAATGCTGATCCTCCTATTTCTTCTCTGCCTGTGGATGTAAGAAAAAATGATGGATCCTTGTGCTAGCTTCTCTCATTCATAGTAACTTTCCATAGTGACTACTTCTGTCCTACAGGTCTTCTCTCGAAGGATTTCTCTTGAAAAAGTGAGTTAAGGCTGCTAGTAATAGCCTTTCACATTCTTGCTGTTGCTAAGGTACCGAGGAATTGACTTGGGAAGACACCATCCTGTATCTCTGCTGGCTGTGACCAGCATCTGATGTGCCAAAGCTTTCTTCCTCCTCTCCAACATCTATTTTCACATATTTCTCTGTGTGGGATTTTGGTTATTCTGTTTGTGTTTTCCAGTCATCCCACGCCCTGCTGCATTCCTACTGCTGTCAGGTGCTTTCCTGTTTTCCTGTATTAGCGCACTATCTCAAGAGTTTGTTCAAAGTGTTGAAAACTATAGCAGTGAAAACTATTTTCTTGTCTTGAATGCATTTTTGAAAGACTATATAAAGTAAGAACCTTGTAAATCTGAAGCAATAATTGCATTATGCAGAGTAGATGTTTTGAATTTGTGAAGAGGAAAACAAACCAGTGGAAAGAGAAGCCCAATTTAGCTGCCTGATACTTTTCGTTAGCTAGGTCTGCTACAGCATTTTGATGTTAGCCTACTGTAATGTTATCACTGAAGCCTGTGGGCTTTCGATATGTTTCTTGGAGCAGAGTGATATTTTAATTGCCCTCCTGCTTGTCTGATGCCTAGGCCAGGTATTGGCATTGAGAGTGAAAGGTACTGATTTGCCAGTGGTGATGCAGTTGACAGCAGTACAATTCTGGATGTCTGCAAAAGAAGTGAAAATTGGGTTTGCTGCCCTTAGGAATATAAAGAGAGAAAGCTTGTTTTGAGATAAAACCTTAGGACTCAGTGTGGGAAGTTGTCTCATATATCTAGTTTTACTGCATGCCAAATGAGCTGCTCTTGACCTGTGTCTCCAAACATCCCCGTGTTCCTGTCTGCCTCTCTAATTGCCACAGTCTTCCAAGATACATTTTCAAAGCAGTCAGAGTTGCTTCCTGGCCTTATGGGTGCCTACACTTCCCTGGCATCTGCAAAACTGCTTGTGCAGTAATGCCATCCTACCACTACCAAGCTACCTGCTGTTCCTGTTTAAGCCAAGGCTCCAGAGCTCCTAAAGTAGGTCTTTGGAATGCCACATGGAAAGGCCTGTCTTGTAAAGTGTGCCTCTCCATAAGCATGCTCAAAGTACACCTGTGCCTCCTGCTCCCTGCAGAAAGAGTAAGGGTAGAGTGAAAGGACAGTAAGGAGAAGGCATGAATAAATACAGAGGGGAATAAGAGGAGTATTGTGTGTGCTAAGATGTGGTGACATGCACAGCTGACCTGGATTGGGCATTGAATTGTGAAAATATAGGTGTTTGGTGCATGATCCCAAGCAAGGGAGTGGGTCTGTTTATAGCCCTCCTGTCTGAAATGCCAAATCACTTATTGAAGCACTTCAATTTCACTCTTCTCCTCCACACCTTCCCCAAGTCCTTGGCATTATTGCAGGGAGAGCTGGAGTGCCCAGCGTGGCACTGGACCATCTGAGCAGCAGCCTCAAGGTTCAGAAATACAGTGCTGGGTCTCTTCTGAGAAGGGGGAGGATGAGGAGGATGATGATGCCAATCCTGTGCTGCAACAGATCTGCAAAATTGTTTGAGAATCTTCAGCACAAAATGTGTGGGTTTTGTGTTACACTGGGTGGAGCAGCCTCACACGATAGCCAAAGGCTCCCTGTGTTTTTCATGCTCAAAAACTCGTTGGCACCTAGCAGAGATAATTCTAGATGTCTGTGTCTGCCAGAACACATAGAGAGGAGATGAACTGCTAAATGAGAGAGAACGGGTTTATTTCTGCTAATTTCAACAGAATTGCCTCTTCTGCCATCATCTGAGAAAGAAATCAGAGCCATTAGATTTTATCTGGAAAAAACCCCTGTAAATCGAGTATTTTATGATTTTAACCAGTAGATGTCAGCAATTCCTTTTGAAATGGCTCTCGAAATGCAGCAGTAAATGAACTGACTTGTTCAAATCCAAACTTCTGTGGTATAAAAACCTTTGCCCAAAAAATCAGGAACTGTGTAAAATATAGACAACAGATGAGGGTGGACAGTGTCCTCCTAGTTATTGGTGAGAGTGGCATGAACAAAAGTGGAAACATTTGGTCTTGATAACAATAAGATATTAAATAGGATCTATTTTAAAGGTATAATCTTTAATTATTAGTCCATTGCATGACATGGTTTTCATGTTTGTGAAAGTCTGCTGTAGCCTTTAAAATGTGAAGACCGTGGTTCTTTTTATTTTTTAACTTAGCTGGTACAGTAATACATACGTATGTTACAGCTGATCAAAGAGGTGGTAGGTGTCTGCCTGTAGCTGGACATATATTATTTCATATGTTCATGTCTAAAGGGAAAGACAACACATATTCTCGTACCAATTCAATTTTTAATCTGTTATTTGGTGTATGTTTTTTGGAAGCACAAAAATGGTATTAAATGGTTTTGTTGTATTAGTCTGCAAATTGAGCAGTATCACTGAAATCTGAATTGTTAGTACCCCAATGGGATGCAAATAAAGCACATAATGTCCTTATTGCTAGTTTTTGGTTTGTGATTCTAATGGTGCTTAAATTGATGTCCTTATACCAGTCCACTCCTTTGACCTTGAGCCAATATCGAAAGTGTTTGCAAAAGCATCTGAAGACAATTCGTTTATTTGAGCTCAAGAGTCAGCAGGGGGAGCTCACACCCATGTGGTTCAACCTGGCAAATATTGGTTATTAAAGACATTTGAAACTAGGCCATTTTATTTACACACATGCACACATCCACTCACCCTCCTAGAGATGTATATGGGATTCCTAGACCTTATAATCTGTGCCTCAGCAGACTGTTTAAAAAGTCTCATTCTCATATCTTTATCCCATACATTTCATAAAAAGAGGGATCAAATGAATGAATGTTTAAAAACAGTCCTAAAAATTATTCTACTTTGCTTTCTATGTCAAAGCAAGGGGAGCAAAGCAATGTGTCCCTACATCCTGTGGTCAGGAGCTGATACTCAGTTGAAGAAATGCAGTGAGTTGTGTGTCACCCTGGACCTCCAAGGGAGCTGGATGCTTTGGGAGTATAGTCATTAAGAAAGAAGTTAAAGCCAGGCTGTTGTCAATATTTTAGCATGAGATGAGCAAATGAAATCCTTTTCTTAATTTGGTTGTGGAAAGGTACGTTCTGATTCATCTGATTGTATGCATGCTAAAGTGTTTCCTTTCTGTTTCACATGAACAAAAATTAGACTTTTACAGTATTTTCTGTATATAAGTCCACAGTATTTTCTGAAATGTAATTTGTATGAGTTAGTGCAAGTCAGAGATAGAGTCTGTGTGAGATCTTCTGTCCCAGCCCTATGCTACATGGTTTTATCACATTTTGTATATATGCCTGATGTTTAGAGGATTATTAATTGATTATAATTACTGAATGTAAGAGAAATGCAATTTCTGCATACAGATCTTGAGCAACTTTAGCTAAGGAAACATTTTTAATTCATTCTGGCAGGGGAGAGTTAAGTGACTTGTCCAAGGTCACAGAGCAGATAGCTGGCATTGCTGGGAACATCTACCCTATCTCCTCGAGTTTCTCTGTGGTGCTCATCTATAGTGCCATGTCATTGCCTTGGGCAAACGAAGAGATTTTCTGTTTTCTGATGGCCTTTAAGTTTTCAGATGTTTCTTAAAGGATCGTGTATTATTTCTCCGGATACTGTTTCATTGCAACTGAGAATGTTTTAACCTGTTGATTGTATTGATTTTTGATGTGGAAATAGCAGGCTGCTCCATTTCAAACTAAATTTCAAGGGCATGAAGATTGTTAGAATGGAAAAGCCACTTAGCTCAACACAGTTGCTCCTTTTATTTTTATCTCAGTCAGGTATAGAAAGAGCCTGAGAGGTCCTAGCCCTATTTTCTCTATCCTGGATGGAATCCCAATTGCTTTAGATGCTTGAAGAACTGGGGTAAAAAAGCAAAGCTTGCCTGCTGTATAAGTGGATGTGTAGCTGGCTGTGCCTGTGCTAGTGATATCTGAGGATATGGCCCATGCATTTGTCCTCTCTCCCTGTCCTGGCTGGGTGCTGCTGCCCCACTTGTGGGGGTGGCTGCTCTGAGCCAGTGACAAATGGTGACTGTTCAACTGTGGGCCCAGCTGCTGCCTTGTAAAGCAGCAACATCCTTATCTGATCTGTATTCTTCTGCATTCTGAATACATTTCTGTGTCCCGACTCCCACCACACTTTAATTTTTTTTCTTCTTTAATTGCATCCCCAAGCTAGGATTACGGCTTTTAGGAATTGTCCTTAAGTCCTTTCCTCTGGCTGCATGCTGCATAATTTCTCCATTTAATATGGATTTCTCTTTTTGGTCAATTGCTCCTAGTCCTATTACTTCATAGCAATCTACATTTGATGCACATTTCCGTTTACACGCCCAGTCATCTCCCTCAGAAAGTCATTCCCTCCACATGATGGGCCTGAGCCAACACCCACTGAACTCTGTGGCAATGTTCCCATTGTTTGGGACGAATCCGAAACCTGAAGCTAAGGATGAAAACCCTAGTCAGCTGTACAGGGTAGTGACTGGATTTGTGCACAACTTGGGCATGTGGGTGGAGGAAAGACCACTTGTTTCAGGGCATTTCTGTATCAGAACTCCTAATTTCCTGAAGAAGCTGCAACTCTTTTATTCCTCTTCCCCCCAGCCCCAAGGCATTTGCAGTGGCCTGTCTATACATCTCTTTTCTGAATCCATAGGAAGAACCAATGACACAGAGGTGTCTCCTGTGTGCTCTGTGGTGCTGTAGCAGAGCTGTGGCATTTTGCTGTTCCTCAAAAGCTCTCCACCTGTGGAGCACAGGGTGTATCTGCTTAAAGTTGGTCAAGACATGAACTCTCAAAGGAGAGGGTTTCAAGTCATTAACTGGTTTCAATTCCTGTCCATCTCCTGCTGCTTCCAGTGAACTCAGCTCTGCCCATATGAGGAATATGAACCCTTGTTTTATGTTTGTAGGGTATTGAGAGAAATGGAGTGTAGTGGAAGAAGGAGCAACTGTAGCTAGTCTAGGCATATCTTCTAGTATTAAAAAAATTATCTCTGTAATTTTAATGTGTGCTCTGTGGCATTTTAAAGTACAAACTAAAAATATATGTTCTGTGTGCACTATTCTTCCACTGCCTCCCCATCAGCAAGTTTTTAAACCACTGAGTTGCTGGCAGCTGCACCGTGACAAAGTGATGCTGTTCAGGGTAGCTCCCTCTTTGGCACAAGCTGGAATGAAATTGGGGAAGACATTAAATTAAAAAAGCTCGCCTAAAATCGAGTGCTGATTACCCACTTCCATAAATACATTGGAGTACAAGAAATTTATTGCACTTGGACATATTTGCAAGCTGTTTTTTGGAAATGGTTACAAATACACCCTGAATAATATACTTTTGTGGCTTGACTGGCAGACAATCTGCCTATGGTGCTACTGAAAAGCAACTTATGCTGGATTTGTCAGTAGGATGGAAGTCCGAGCTTAATTTTCATTCTTTCCATGATGCTTAAGAAAATTCAGAAAGTACAAGAGAGCATGATTCTACAGTAAAATGCAAAATCAGAGTACTTTTCAACAAATGAGAAGTATAGAAGGCATCAGTCTGGGTGCTAAGCTTCAGAGCAGACTAGATTTTCATAGACACTATGATAAGTCAAAAAATATAAAAATACAGACTGAAATACTCTACATAAAAATTTCTTCTTGTCTGTAGTACTCTTAAATCAAAGACATAGATATCTATAAAACAAAGACATAACATTTCATACCTGTTTATAGAAAACTGTTTATAGTTTTAGGACTGATGACATGGGGGCAGTCCAGAGTCCTAAGCAAAGATACCAAGATCTTGGCAAAACAAAGACACAGTGTGAGAAGTCTGTGCATTTAGTGTGTGTAGGTTTTTACTTTTCCCTGAAAGTGACACTGCATTTTATGAACATAGCAAACAGAATATGACAACAAGCAGGAAATTAAAGAAGTTATCTCTGAATACTTTGTATAAAAAATTTTAAAATAAAGGAAACAGAAACCAAATTACAGTGTGACACTGAGCCTTCTGGTATCACACAGAAGACATTATTAAAAACAACAACAACAAAACCGACAAAAGTCTATGGGAGACCACATTGTAGTCTGAAAATTCTGTGGCTTAATTGCTTCCAGAGCAGGACAAAAAGCCCCAAATTTACACTTTCCCATACCATATTTTTATCTGGTTTATTGATGGAGGGAACAATAAAATCTGTTTTCTATGCATTTCTTTTTGTACTTATATAAGATGGTATGGAAAATATCAAGATAGGAACAATAATTCATATTGTGTCTGAAAATCAGGTGTATCATTATAGGCTTGCAGCACATTGCTAACATGGATCTGTAAATGAGGGCAAAGAAGACTGAATATTAAGGACAAAGTCACATAACTCATAGAGGCAGTGACAGAACTGGGAACAGAGCAAGTGGAACGGCATGCTCAGTCCTTTCACACTTGGAACAAACTGTTCCACTTAAAGGCAAGGGAGGAATATGCCACTTAAGTGGTTTATTAGCTGTATTATGGGTTCTTAGTGTAAGTTTGGTAACAGCAGAAAGGTTGGTATTTTACCTGTTCCCTGTGTGAAGAGGTTTTATCTAGGAAGCATTCTCTTTAATTTAATCTGTGTTTCACTGCTACAATAGGAAGTAGAGGTGGGAAGGATATAATGATTTGTCTGATAGCTGCTGTCACTATGAAATAAAATTCATTTATTCAGAGGAGCAGGTACCTTTGAAAAGTTCTGTTAAAGTGCAGAAGAAGAGAAGATACATTTCTACCTGATTTTAAGGATGTTAGCTGATATTTATTAATGACTTAAAAATTTGCTTCTTCCTCTCTGTGATTTAAAATGTTTGCACAATTGAAGGTCTAAAATTTGTTCTAAATCTTCTGCAAATTATGGCTCCATCAGCAAATTTGTTTTCAATTTGACCTGTAATGTCAGGTATCACAGAACTGAGTCATGTTCTGCATCCAAGCAAGAAGACAAACGCTGGCTCCTTATTTTTCACTGACATTGTTTAAATGTAATAATTCAGCAGCCTGGTGCTGCTGTTTGTAATACTGAATGATATTTGAAAGATAATTCAACTCAGTATCTCACATCCTGCTAGATCCCATGTGCATTAGACGGTTCCACACTCTAGTCAAAAGATATATAAAACTAACATGATGTTCTATACAAAAATCCAAGAGAAAATACCAGTTTCAGTCCTGTGGTGAAAGTGTGAATGAGGAGTGGATGTAGATATCCATGTTATACAGATGGAGAAACCAAGGCATATAGTGATTACTTGTTGAAAATCACAGTAAATTCGCCCCAAAGACCAGAAGAGACCCAAGATCTACTGACGCCTCAAATGAACTGATACAATGTATTTGTTTTAATTTAAGAATTTGGTTGGGAAATGACTGCTCCCAATCTCGCCATGGATTAATCATGGATCTTGGAGACTGGAATTCGGTGTTTTATTCCTCATTATGCCTTTGGCAGGCCGTGTGGCATGTGACAGAGCACTTCAGTTCTCTAGCAGTCATTTTTTTCTCTCTGTTACAAACTGCAGTTAATAATGGTTACTCAGTGTCTTGACATGTTTGAATTACATGGAAAAAAATCTGAAACAACTGCCAGTTGGTATTGCTAATTGTTAGGCTTTTATTTTAATTATTGTTTGGATATTGGTAGAAAGTACTTCAAGCTAGAGGAAAAAAACCCTTCTGTTAGCAGAATAAAGCCAATGGAAAATGTGACATTAAAAGGTGCATTGCTAACGAGGAGTGGCAGCCCTCTTGAAGGTAGCACACTTGTACTGTTCAGAAAGGATGTTGGTGTGTATATATATATATATGAGAGAACATTACAGAAACATTTGATCTCATATGATTTACATATAAACTTCCATTCAAATGATAATGAGACTAAAGCAGGAAAAAAAAATACAGATTTCCTGGATTCCATTATATCTACAAGAAAACCTAGCTAACGGTAAGAGCTACAAAAACTGTTGCATAATATCAGTTATATCATATAATATTGAAGAGATTAGGGAACAGGGAAAAATGATTCCTTGCTGAAGGGTAAATAGACTTTTGATCTGCCAGAGAGAAGCTTTCTAGCCTTAGGAAATGACCCCTGATAGGTGAAATAAATTTTTTTTTAAACCCATTCCAACATGATGGACTGTACCCCATGCATGATCTATTGTATTAGTGATTAAGCTGATCAGCATTCTGACACTTTTGGAAGTAGGAGAATAAGACTTTGGAATGAGACTGGAATATTCAGGTCATTTCAGTAGCTTGCTAGGACCTACACAATGAGGTTGCTATTTATGAGTAGCAGTTCTGGGACACATAGTGAGTTCATTGCATGAAAGAAAAATCACGTGCATAAGTTAGTCAGTCCAAGGAAATTTGCATATCTAAATCTCCTTTGATTTGAATGTAGATCATTGGTGCACAAGTCCTCTCCTGGCTTTTTTTTAAGGTACTGCATAAATCAAGTCACATGTTGTTTCTATAGTACTTTAAAAAGTTGAAAATTATGTTCATTCAAACACAGGAACCACTTTGTTGCCACAAAGAGGTAGATTGTAGTATCCTCTGCCTGAGTAGTTTCTGGGTGGAAAAAAGGTTTTTCTCACCTTTCTGGAGAAATTTGCCTTTTTCTTCATTGCTTGACTGTGCTGCTTGTACCACCAGAGAGGATCCTGAGGCCACTGGTGGAAGCTTTAATGGAGGAAGTTGTTTGGAGTCAGAGAGCTGAGTACCAGTGGGCTTATTTGATTTCTACAGTGAGCATAAACAGAAATGAGCCCTTGGCAGTAATTTGAGAGGAATGGTTAATATCTCTGGTGGTGATATGAGGCTGGACTTACCGGTGTTGTAACTGTGTGACTCTGACTTGTTTCTGCACTATTTTCCAAAAGTTGTTAAAGGATAACTGGGGTGACTTGCCATGGCTGTGTTCTATTGGAGGCTTCTGTGAAATACTTTCTTGGTGAAAGTTTGAAGTTCCTTATCTATTCTGCTATTGTCTAGAGTGCTGGCTGTCTATATCTGGGACACTGCATGAATCTAAAAGTAAAACCTCAGAAAAGAGGAAATTCAATGCTTCAGTGAGAACAGCCTTTCTTAGCAAGGAGACCAAGGGAGAAATAGCCAAAAGGAGAAGTAGAAAAGGGAAGGCAGGCAAAATAGTAAAATATGAAACCTTTCAATAGAAAAATCTCAGTCTGAGCTTTGAAGATGGTCAAAGAAGCAGCTTTGCTGAACACATGGAATTTCATAGACAGGGACCCCAACTGGAAAGTCCCTGCTCTCAGCTTTCACTTAACGAATCTTAATTTCCTTTGAGAGGAAACTAACAAGACAGAAACATATCTGAAGAGATGACAGTGGTGACCTATGTCTGTTATTTGGTGCTGGGATCCCAGTGCTAAGATCTGTGTCTGCATGAGTTATCAGTTCCATAATTTCAGACTTTCTGGAAGCAGCTTTAACTGTTAGTTTTTAATCTATGTATATATGTGTATAGGTATGGACACATACTAATTCACCAAAATACATATCAATAGATATGTGGGCATTGTGCTTTCCTTGTGGATGTGTTTGGTTTCCCCCACCCACAACCTCATTTCACCATTACATGCAGGAAGCTCCTTTGAGACTGTATTCACCTTGCTCATGAAAAGCTCCTCCTCTTGTTCCTTTTGCCTGGGGAGAATTCCACTGGACAGACTTTACTTAATCTACAAATAATTTCCCATGGTACCTGTTGTATGTTATGAATGACACATTGTCACTCTAGTTTAAGTAAATTTGTGGTAAAGTACAGCAGCGAGGGAAAAAATGGAGGAAATCATCCAAGTACAGTACATTCCAAAGTGAACTCCCCCTCTATTTAAAATGATTTTGATGTGGCTGATGGTAGTGTTTCAAAGGCAGTAGTTGTTAGCAAATGGGAAGAAAAGCAACAGTGAATTAAAGATTTGAAGAGATAAAAATGGTAATTTATAGGTGAGAAAGACTGATTAGAGATGTTGTTACTTTTTACTTAATGAAATGACCTATCTAGTCAAATTGGATAATTCCTGTAGTGAGATATTTTCCCTTTATTGTCAGTTTAGCAGAATCTCTCTCTTTCCTTAGTGAAAACGAAATGGCAATTTTAGCGTTCTTAATTGGTTTGGTTCTTTTCCATGGTAGCAAGTGAACTGAAAAAATACTGCTTATGAACAGGTTATGAACTTAAGTCTAACGCCTGTGCACTGTCAGCCTCAAATAAAAAGGTGGCTAATGAAACAGTCTTCAGTTTCTAATTTCACAGAGAACTGATGTTGCTTTAAGGTGTAGTTCCTGCATGGAATTCATGCAGTGAATGAACATTAGTAATGAGAAGCAGAGCTAAATTGTGGTTGAATGATATGTCTGTACCCAGAGTGACACAATGCATATCCAAAACTATATATTATACCAAATTTCATTGAAAGCAACAGTAAAAGTGTGGGGAAATGTTAAAATTCCTTCTAAATAATCTTTTTGTTCCCAGATAAATCTGCAGGTGAATTAGAGCTGAAGTACAGCACCCTTGCAGTGATTCATAAGAAAGGTATACATTGTAGGGGAACAGAAAATAGTAACAGTAAATTTTTAATACAGTGGCCTAACAGGTGGTCAGAGAGGTGAATTAAGCAAATTATGCTATAGATGTCTAGGTTGGTATTACTGAAGAACAGCTAAATTTGACTAAAATAAAAGCTAAGATTTTTGCAGCCCAGCTGTTTGTCTTGGTAACATGTACTGGTGTCTTTGGCTACACTTCTCTGAGCTTTTCTTTCTGGCTGTTTTGGCACGTAGCTCGTTTCTCTCTGATGTATTAAAAAATTCATGGAAGAAATGATCTCCTCCATCATCTGGAATACTTTGCTCCTGATGGGCTTTTCCTCTCTGCACATGATACTGAAGTTTAAACCTTTTATTTCTCTTGTCACACATGCTAGGTTTGCCTCTGTCCATTATACCATTTTTTCAAATTAATATAATGGTCTCATAGCTTTGTGTTCCAACTTTCTTCTTTTTCCCATCCCCACACTTCCTTTACTACATCCCTTCCAGTGGATTTCTCATCTCATCTGAGGACATGGCGTTTCTACCAACTGGGTTCTCCCTCTATTTCCTTTTCTTGGGAATCCTACAAATAGTAAACAAACAATTAAAAAATTACACTCAAATACAGAAATTGACTCTGGGAACTCAGAAGGGCAACATATATTTTTGGTGCACGTAAGTCATCTGATGCTGTCTGGGTCTAGATATTTATTTATTTTATTTTATTTATTTTCTTTCTTTCTTTCTTTGGAAAGAGTACATTTGAATTTGAGATGCTTTTGCCACATAATGTCTCCTCCCAATGGTTTGTTCTCAAAACTACTCAATTCACTGTAGTTTGAGAGTTCTCCACTAGCTTGGGTCATAGGGAGCTGTATTGTGGTTTCTGAAAAATGAATTGGGTTTCTGTCAACGGAAGGAATAAATGTGCATCTGTGCAGGTAGTCCTGGATTACTGCATTGTCACAAGCCATTATGGCAATGTGGATATGGTAAACTTGAGAGAAAGAGCTGTCATCATGAACTGGAGATCAGATAGAGAGCAAGTACTCACCCAGCCACCTATTGTCTGCAGTGCTATGACAGGCTGGCACATTTTCTTTGTGGAAGGAAACGACACTTTTCTAACCTTCAGTGCACTTATCTAACCTCAAAGTGTAGGTAGGCCAGCTAAGAAGGCAGATTGTTTCCTCTTGTAGTGTCAGCTGCATATTCCTGATTCTGCCAGCCTCTGACAATAAGACTCAGCTATGCTGTTTCTTTATCCTTTTTGTTTTGATATAAAAAGAATAGATTGATAATAGTGTTTATTCTGAAATATGTTCCTTGCAGTATTAAAGAAGATTAATTCTACCTTCTTGTTGCCTAAAATACCCATACAGACATGGGAACTGAAAAGAGAATACTATTTGTATCAGTCTGATCTCTTTGTAAATGGATTTGTTTTTCTTGCTACGATTTGGCAGAGAGGTGTTGTCAAGATATCTGATTTATGTATTTTAGTAACCTAGGGAAGACTCATCAATTTCCTAATTTAACCAGCTGAGAAAAAGTTGATCTGCTTGCTGAAGAGTGAGGGTTTGCTGTGTGTTGGTTGGGTTTTTTTTTGGTGGGTTTTTTTTTGTTTTGTTTTGTTTCATTTGTTTGTTTGAGGTTTTTTTTTGGCATGACTGTCTGAAAGCACAGCAGCTTTTGTAGAGACTGGATAGTAACTGTTCTGCACAGTATACTCTTAACAGAGAAGAAATACATACATCCTTTAAAATATAATTGTTCTTGCACTTCGCTCTGGGTTTCTTTTGGCCATACATGAGCGAGGGCAGCCCAGGACCCAGGATCTTTTCTATAAAGGTGTTTTAACTGATGGATGTTAAAAATAACCCTGTTGTAGATACTGGTCTGGAATTCCTACAGATCATTCTTTTATTATTTTTTTTTAAACATGAACAAGCAGATTAAAATTTATTAAAATATGTTAAAGGGTCTTTTTTGTGTTGTCTGATACTGCACTGGCCCTCACTTCAGATACAGAATCAAGAGTTGTGCTTGAGATGCTGCAAATCATAAAAGCCAAAACAGACCTGGAGCACAAAGAGTGTTCTCTTTTTGTCTGTTCAGTGTAACTCCTGACTTCAGTTATCACCTAGTAAATAATCGTAATATTTCTTCACTGCTTAACTTTCCAGAAATGTAAAAGCATTTGAAAAAAATTATTTGAAAATGTACCTGTGTGTTTTGTCATATCTGCGGGCTGCAGTTTTTATAAGCCTTAAGGAAATAATTCAAATCTGCATAACGTGTAAAAATTTCTTCTATCTCAGGGTCAAACTGAGACCCATAGAAGAAATTACTTCCAGTGTCATGCTGTGACTGGTAAATAAAAGTTTTTGAAAAGCCATGAGTATTACTTAGGTGGGATTTTTTGTTGTTGTTTTGTTTTGTTGGTTTTTTTTAAATTTTTTTGTGAGAAAGGACTAATAAATATGAAGAAGAACTGGGCACTTTGGGTTGCTCTGATCAGAAATATTTACCCTGTCCCTGTCATGGCCCTTTCTCCCTACTTTTTCTTGTGTTCTTTTAGATTACCTGTTCTTTTGGGAAATGCTGTTTCTACCTGTGTTTGAACAGCAGCTAACCAAATGGAGCCAGAGTCCTGTATGTGGCATTGATGGATGAGCGTAACAGAAAATTTTACAGAGATGATAACAAAGGCTGAGGGATTTGTCCTATGATAGCTGGTCTGTATTTTTTCAGACTTCCCTCTAATTTTGATTTACAGGGCCAAATTATGGCCTCATGCCTACAGTTTGGGAGGGTTTGGGAATACGTTGATGAGGCAAGATCAGCAGCAGTTGTTGTGGTCTCCTGGCACTGCATGTGGACTGGGGACATCAGCACTGGCAGTGGGCACCATTTGACTGTGCTAAATTTGCTGCTGAAGGAATGAACCCTCTATTGATCCGTATAGATCTGTGCTGCAACTGGAGAGCTATACTTTCAACATATGAACTTTCCTTGCAGTCTCCTCACTTTGGTAATGATTAGTGATGAGGGGCAAGAAAAGAACAGTGTGAAGGATGCCTGAGTCTCAGAAGAACCTAAACTAAATCAACATCAGTTTTCTTCCTGTTGTCCCGCCTGACCTGCAGGCCTATTATGGTAGTGACTGGTGCCTGTGAACTTGGATTTTTAGCTAAGTCATGGTGTCTCTTAAGTGAAGGATTAAGTCATGACCTTCACGGGTAACATGAAACCTACAGTTTACAGTGCCTTTCTAACCCTGGGTATGTGGTGCTGTAGTGTGCATTGTTAGGTATCTCAGTCGAGCAGGGCTCACTTCAAAACACATTAAATCAGCTTTAAGATATTTGTACTGAATAATAATAAATAAATTGTTTCTTATGATACTTTTGGAGGAAAAAGCAACCCAAAACAACCCCCAAAATGTCAGCAACCCACAGCAATTGGTCAAGAAAAGTAATGGCTAAAACTTCCTGGGGAGAAAGCAGTCAAGATTTGACCTTGTTGCTTTTGACATTTCTGTTGGAAATAGAGAGACTCTGTGAGCACTGTGTGAATGATACAAAGAGACGACAATTATCCTGACTTAAATAAGCATGGATGCTACTGTAAGGAGATTTGGTCAATCATGTTCCACACTATAGAAGGTCTTTTTTTTTTTGATCTGCAACTTTATACTTTAATATATACGTTTTTGGCTTGGATGGGAAAAGGGTTGTTATGAATATTTATAACAAATCACTCCTATCAGAGGACACATTAAGTCTTGCAGCATAACAAAACTGAATTACCATGAAATAAACTTTCTTAATTAAACCAATTAAATTTCTTCCCAGCATGTAATTTAGAAACTCTGATAAACCCTGGTTGAAAAGGTTTGTTCTAGCCTTAAGCTGGCCTAAGAAAGAGTGAACATCTGGCCTGTATATGAAAGGCCTATTTAGGCCTTAGGCAGTGTGCAAAACATTAGCTGCTGTCCACAGCACTGAATACTTTGTGTGGCCCCAGGGCTTTGCTAAAGGACAGTGGTATCATTAGGGCACAATCATGTTTATGGAATATGCTGTAAGTAAGATAAGTGAGTCCTCAGACTTCTACCACAGTGCTTGTAGCTGAATGAGAAGTATTTCTGTTTCTTCACATTTTTGTCGTAATTCTACCAAAACAGATGTGTCTTTTTTTTTTTTAATTTAATTTACACCTTCTAAATGTTGATACTGGCAAACAGCATGAGGTTTTATGAAAGAAGGAAAAGGAAAAAAGATCAGAGAGAGCAAAGGCCTGGTAGGGGCTTTAGAAAGGATGTATCATCCCATAGTTCACAATTTCATGCTTGTTTAGGAGCAACTTTGTCAAGAGAGAGTAAACTTCGAGGTAAATGCAGGGACACTTGAAAAATATACTGTCATGTAAGATTGAAACATAATGTGACAACCAGTAGCCTGCTGCCTTAGGAAGAAGCTGAATGTCTTCAATGAGGAGATGCAGTGCCTCAAAAAAGAAATACTTGTACAAGGAAAACAGTGTCCACAATTTATTCTCAGAAGAGTCACATACATGTGGCACAAAACCTTGCCTGGTAAGTGAGAGAAACAGCTCTTACAGCAGGCTGCAATCTTGCTCATTAGGATGCAATAGTGCTGGGAAAAAAGTCTGTCAGCATGCCAGAAACATTTCAGGGGAGAACTGCTACAATGGTCGGTTCTTCAGTAATCAGGAGATGGAAGGGATGAATATCCTTCTCTCGGTAAATCTGTGGTACATTTGATGAGGAAATACTCTGGTTTCTATAAACTTACCTTACGCTGTTCTTAGAACCGCGGAGATATTGAAATGCAAAATGCCTGGCACTGCCAAGGCTGATGAATGATTTACAAGTATCTTTCATTAATTTCCATCTCCTAGCTTGCACTGGAAAATACTGTCTTTTTCACTGTTTCTCAGGATGGGAAAATCATCCTCTTGCTCAAAAACAAACACAGACGTTTTGAAGAAAATAAAAAATAAATCTTAACAACTCTGCTGTTGTCTATTTCAGCCTGTTACTTTAGCAAATGCCTGAGACAAAATACAGTTGCATAGTCCAAAACTATTCTTGATGTAACTTGACATGTCTTAATATAAAAAGAATTTGTATTTTACCAGTATATCTTTTCCCCACAAAATCTTGTCCATGATTTCCTTCAGCAAAACCAAGGTCAGCTTTTTGTTGTGTTGTGTTTTTTTTTTCTTTTTTAAGAAAGGCTAGTCCTGCTTTCAAGCAAGCTGAAGTAAATACATCATAAACCATTCTATAGTTTATGGATTCTGGTGCAGCTGTATTTGAAAGGCTTGTATTCATTTATTATTTTTGGGTCATAATGCTGTTTAAAAATTATGGAAGAGTTGGTTTCTCATAGAAAGAAAAAATCTAACATATACTTTGTTTCATTCACTGAATTATTACAGGCAACAATCATAAAATAATTGTATACTCTCAATTAAGTAAGCTGTATTAATAATGATACCTTTGATTCCCACTTCTGATCTCTTTCTTTTGCCTTACAACTGCTGTGAAACACCTTTGATAGTGAGGTTAAAGAAGACACCTGCAGACATGTTGAAATAACTGTCATTTCAAGTATCTGCCTTTATCTATGAAAGATTTCTTTAAGAGAACAGGAAATAAATATTAAAAAGGGGGGGAGGAATGGTAAAAGGGGGCTACATAGGTAATTCTAACAGGTGCACAGCAAAGCATGGTAAGCCCCCAATGCTCCTTGTCCATGTTAGATGCTCCTGACAATTCTCTCTAGCCCTTCTGCCCACTGCTTTGAGTGTGTCTTTCCTTCCCCCTATTCTCCCTCTCTGGCTGCTGCTGACTTGTGTACTCATCATCAAGAAATGTATCCTTGACCATTCTCTCTTCTTGAAATGCTTTCACAGACCTTATGCCTGTAATATGGCTCCAGTACTGACCACCTCCCCTCCTAATTTGTACAGAACTACCATGCAGGAAACAATTATTATTTCAGTTGTGTAGCTGGGGAGTTCAAACAGAGAGAACAGGTGAATCCTCAGATATACCCAGCAACTTAAGCCCCATCAAGGTGTGTCTTGAGAAAGCCACAACACCACCAGGAATTGTGAATTTCTCTTCTGCAGTTACATCCTGGCTCAGGGTTGAGTTTCAGTGGGCTTTTCCTGAGTCTCAAGCAATGGCTTCTTGGCCAGACTTCCATATCCAGCCTTCTTGATCTTTCTGCTTAGTTCTTCTCAACATCACAGCTTCCCTTGGCACTTACTCTTTGCTTTGCCTGACCCTACTTAGCCACTCTTTTCTTCCTTAATTCCCCCTTCTTCCCATTTTCCTTTTTGATTTATTTTACCCCTCTTTATTTTGCCTGCTTTCTTGTTGGATGATGTTGTCCGGTTGTATAATTTCACCTGCTATCCTTACCTCACTGAGATGCAGCTCTATTTTTCTGCTCTTGACCGCTCTGCATCCAATTCCATCATCTTGTTTCTCTCTCTGACAATTGCTTCTGGGTATCATGCCATCAGCTTAGACTTAATTGTGTGCCTTTCTTTCTCCATCTTCTTCTCGCACATCATTGTCGACCATGACAATATTGGCACCATCGTGGTGACTTACAACCTGAGGCAGGTTGGTTTTTTTTAGATTGTTTTCTTTCTTGCTGCAATAGACAAATCCTGTACAGAAATATTTACAATTAACAAATGAATACGTAAAACTATACATGGTGCAGCAGAGGATAAGGCTGTCGTGCCACTTAAATTTCAGGAGATTATGCCCTGTGGCAGCTGTGGTCAAAGAAAGAATTGAAAATGTGTTAAGCATGAGGACTTCAGACACACTATTTAATTTAAGACTTTGGGAAGGTAAAGGCAAGTTTGATGTTGCACACAGTGTTGTTCTAAATTTAACAGCATGTAATAATGGAAGAACAGGTAGGAATGTGATTCCAGTAGTTCTTGTCCTTGCTAATTAATTCTGATCATTACATTAGAAGGGTCGGGGGGTTGTTTGTATGTTTTCTTTGGATTGCATCTTCATTTTATGAGCACAAACAAACTTCAAATTACTTAAGTTCTAAACTGCATATCTGAACACACTCCTTCAGCCTCAACAAGCTGGGTGTGTGTTGATAACAAGAACTGAATTTGTCTTGACATCTTGTTTGGAATATTTCTAATCAAATATTAACATTAGCACTGCCACATGTCTCTGTTATTTCCTTTATCTTTTCACTTAGTCCCACAAGCCTTCTCTAGATAAGAATAACACTAATGCATTACTTAAGAGGTTTTTTTTGTTTTTCTTTTTTTTTTTTTTTAGCTGGAAAGCTTAAATAATATAGAGCCCAGTCTGAGTAGCAGCCACAGACTCCTGCAGGAGAGGCATGCTTAAATCTCTCCCCAAAGAGACAGACCCCATGGAGACTGATTTCACTGGCTTACGTATTTGTGTGTCAGCAGCGATACAGGAAGGACTCAGCAGTGACAAATAACTTTAACACATACAGCTAAATCACTGTTTCATTGGGATTATGTGACAAAATTGAAAGTAAAACAGAATGTTTGATGTTGCCATAAATCTTTAATGAACGTTCCATGTTTTTGTGATGTGTCAGACAGTCAAATGCAAGCCTTCTTTCCTTACACTAATAAGCAAGCAGAGATGAACCTTGCATTTTAACTGTGGTCAAAGAGGAAAAAAATCAGGGTTAAATTTGCCTTTCATAGATAGAGATAGGGCTTGACATGGCTAAAGTATAGATGGAGGGCTGTGAAGGTAATGAGGCTGTACAGCTAACTAGAAGCCTATGCTCAAGGTGTGTGTGCTGTGCAACACAGAGCTAACTGGGAGTTCCCCTCACCTCCACTGAGAACTTTGTGTGCAAGATAGGAGAGCTAAACATTTCTTGTGTCCTTAGATTCTCCCTTCGTCCTTATTTGAATCGATGTCTTTAATTATTTACTGTTTTCCTGCCTGTGTGTGCAGTGTGCAGCCCTGGGTCTGTTTTCTGTAAGGTCCCACACCGCAACCACTCCGGATCTCATTTTCTGTCTTCCACAGGAGCAGTGGTCAGATGGTTTGTCACATCCTGCTGGCTTAACAGGTTCGCTGATAAATCCAACTTGATGCTAATGGCTGTGCTGCAAAACAGTATAGAACAGAAGCCAGGGGCTGGTGTTCTGTCATGGACCATGTAATTTATGACCGGAATGTCTCAGATATTTGTGCTGACAAGAGAAAGAGTTGATGTTTCCTGCTAATGTGCTGGCCCACTCCTCTGGTTGACTAATTCTAGATGCATTTTTTTGCCCATTGGGAATTGAACTTGATGCTCCTTATGGGTTCCTTCCAGCTTGAGGTATTTCGATGATCTCTCTCCTTTCCCATTTCCACCATCTACCTTGTCACTCACAGCTGCCAGGGTTCTTCTTTTGCCTCTGCTGCCGCATTTATTTTATTTAGTGAGAATAACCAGATGACTGCAGGAGTTTGCCTGGAAATAAAATAGGTTCTCTAATTAGAAGGACTGGTATCCTTCTAGAGGTGATTATATAGTCCAACGTTACATGATTCAGAAGTCATTAAGGGGAATCCTCTGGCCCACATTATGTAGGAAACTGGACTGAGGAATGAGTATGGTCCCTGGATCCCTGAATATCTATGAAAACATGTCAGTCTTTTCCTCAGATGTGATAATTTTTCCCTGTATCTGTTGTTAGAAGCTGCATATTTCCTCAGCCTTGCATTTTTCTGATTTGTATTAAACAGCCTCTATAAAAATATTGATTTGCAATATCTTCAAATATAGACTGTAAATACTATTTTTAAAAATTTCTAGTTATACAAGAGACGTCTTCTTGCATTGTTCTAGCAACATATAGATGAAGTGGCTTGGATTGATAAAGCAGAAGTTTTCACTGGATTTTATTTTATTCTTTCAAACAGTGACTGGTAATAAGTGACTTTTAAAAAATGAAAATATTACATGATTTTAATCTTTTAAAGACATTGTTCTAAGGATGACTGTGTGACAATAGATAGAGCAAATCAGGCGAGCATTATACAAATATTTGATAGTCTTTCCTGCAGGAAATTTTCCTTGTTTTTTAAACTAAAATAAGGTCTACACCATCTAATGCTTGGTTGTGCAGACACCTTTATCTCCCTTTCTTTCAAGTTGCATATTATTAATAAGTCCGCATTTTTTTAAAAAAAATTTTGCTTGTATTTGTCAATGCTTTAATGGATTCATAAAGTACAAATCCTCACTGCAGTTTAACCATCAGTCATGAGTACAAATATCCTTTAATTTTACCCTGCATAGATGCCAAAATAAAGAGGAAATTACATATTTAAAAACAAAATAGGCCAACAGGATTCAAAATTGCATCAGCCTCAATTTGTTTATATGAGCATGAAAGAGAAGAGGGGGAGACTTATCCTTTGGGACTGTAAATGGCACCTCCTGCTGCGGTATTAAATTTACCATTTGCAACCTCCTGTGCTTCTGTGAGTGTAGAGGGTGGTGCCTGACTTCTTGGCGCCAGCAAGTCAGCAAAGGTGTCTAATAGATGCAGACACAGAGATGAGGGTTGCTTACTTAACCTTGCTCTAGCTCAGCCCCACCGGGGACAGCCAGCTGATCCCCCCAGCCTCACCCAGGAGAGTGAGGAGGCTCCAGAAGCAGTTTATGGCTTTAATAATTTACATATCCTCAGTTAATCTCTCTTACCAGCAGCCAATTAGTTGGGGAATATTCATACTGCTTTGATATATATTTTTTATATACTGATCAATTAGTGGGGAAGTAATGAGGTCATAGAATAGCAGGTGTGACTATTAATCTTTGTTCTTGAAAAGAACACTTCTGTAAATATTTCTCGGAAAAAAGAGATACAGAGCAGAAAGTGGGGTTTTGGTGTTTTCTGATGCTGTTTTGCATTTCCTTACAGAAGCTTTTAGCCAAACACCTGACAGTGAGTTTGATCATCAAGGCTCTGACCCTACAAGCGTGTGTTTAGGAGGGTTGAAACAGGATTGCTCATGTGAGTAAACTTATTCACTGACATAAATCTTTGCAGGATTGGGGTCCTTAATGATTTAGGACAAAGGACTAGTGGGAAAAAAATGTTTATTCTGTTGCACCTGCATGATGCAGCAGATACTGTGAGAGCACCATTAGCTACTTAACGTACCAGCTAATGACTGGCAGCCTTAAAGGAATGTCTCTGGAAAACAGGCAGCCTGGTCCATGTGGGTTAATCAGACCAAATGGCTTAGACAGTGTATGGGAATACTGGAGACAGCTTTGCAGCTGAGCAGAGTTTAAATAGCACCATATCACAAGACCATAGACACAGGAATGACATGATGAGAATTGTTGACTTACCCTTGAATTGATATTAATACTGGGAGAGAAAAAAAATCTTGTCTAGCATACGAAAGGCTTTTTTTCCCCCTCCTCTAAGCACATAACCATGGTGAATCTGCATGTGTTCTGGTGGGTTAATAGTGATATATTTCTACTGTCCATCTAACCCTCCTTTGCATAATTATATTCTTTCTCCCAAATGAGGAGAGAAAACCTATGAAATCTATCACTATGTCACCTACTTGTATGAAACAGAAATCTAGATAAGAGTGTCTGTAAGAAACTGCTGCTGAGGCAGATTTTTCTTTAGGGTGTAGCCACACTAAAATAGAGTAAAAGAAGAAAAGCAAAAGAATAAAACCCAAAAATTATCCTGGAGTACATCAAAGATATAGCAGAGAAACAAATAAGAGAAAGAAATACTTAAAAAAATTAAGATCAAATGCCAAGTCTAGTTTTTACCACAAAGCACCAAGCTGATTTTTCATAAAATAAAAGAAGTCCCTGAATTGAGAAATATGTGTCTCTCTTAGATTGGATTGTGCAGTGAACAGTATCAAGAACTAAGCAATAATAAATCATCAGGCTGTATGTCAGAGTGAGCACTACAAGATAAACCCCTGTTGGAATTGTCATGAAGGTGACCTTATGAGCAACTACAGAAACGCTAAAAAACAAAATAAAATTAAAAAAAAATAAAAATCAATGTTTCCCTTTAAAACTCTGAAGAAAATCTATTCATGCTTTGTCTTTCACTACATTTGCTATTTTAATTTGCTGTTTATTAAATGAAATATTGGTCTATCTAGGGAACGCTGCATGATAAAATTATTGAAGATGCTGCTGGTGCAAAGCTATTTGTAGCAAATGAAATCCTGCTGTGTGCAATTCAGAACATCATATTGAACAGTCCAGATAGCAGCATCTGTGGATAGCTCCTAAGACTTTAGACTTGCCTTAGTTAGCTTGTTTGTTTTTATCCTGTGTTATTGATCTGGACTTCATCATATGTTTGTGTGGGGAATGGCTTTTCAGACGCTGGGAACATATTTAGAGGCAGGTCAAGTGAATTGAATAGAGGGATAAAATCTGCTGATTCCTAGAAGATGTCAACACATGACAGAAAGAGCCTAGAGAGTGGGAGACCTCTTAAAAGGGTATTGATATTGCCCAGAAATTTGCAGTGTAAAAGGGGGAAGAGCATTCTGTCTCATGAACAAAGCTTGCACTATCAGCAGTGCCTTTGTGAGCTTTGACAAGTCACAGGCTACTCTTGCATGTGCTCTGAAAGGTGCAGTCAGTGTTAGTTTTTTAAACACTGCAGTTAAGGCTAGAGGATAAATAATGCTACAAGTACAGAATGTTTTACTCATTACATATGTCAAAAATATGAGAAAAAAAATCCCCATTCTGTCAGGACAACACGTCATACAGACCCATTCAGTACCCTCTGGACTATGCTGAAAAAGAAATGCGGAAAAAAAAGGAAAATAAAGAAAAAAGGACTATTTGGGCTGTTGAGAAGAAACAGGAATACTCAGCAATACCCTATTTCCCTGCTGCAGGTCTCTTGTGTGACCTTGGGCGAATCATTTATCTCCCTGTACCTCAGCCACTCATCTAGGGTAAAATAGAGGTAGCAGTCACTTTTCCTCTATTAAGGGTTTGGATCCTCAGGATAAAGGGACAAACCTGGAGAGTACACCCATCACAGGACATGCTAAAGAGCCAAAGTGGCTCCCATCCACTGAGAGGAACATGGTCTGGCTCTATGCACAAAAACTTTGGGTGTTCTCTGCATTTGTGCTATGCCTTATCTATAAACTGGATAAACTGTGTATGGTTTAATTGATCATTGGCTGCAGTATTTTAGCATCTCCACAGCTGCTTAGAGGCTCAATTAATATTTAAAAAGCTCTTTAGGATCTTGAGATGGAAAGCTTTTATTGAAATAGAAAGAACTTATTGCTACCACAGCTTGAAGGTATTGTTTTTCAAGGTTTGTTTTGATATAGTTGGCAACTACAATGTCTTATCAGGAGTCTTGCATTATTGCAGGATAGACTACAGACTAAAATCCTTGTACTGTGACATTTTTTCCATCCTTATATTCAATAATAAATGGTTACGTGACAAAAATATCCTAATCAGGACAAAACAAGCTTTGTAGTCTTAATATAGATACTGTTAAGAATGAGCTGCTCTTGCACCAGTAAATATTGAGTATATACATGGGATCTTGAGGGATGTCTATGCTCAGTGTGCAGCAGGACACATCTGAGGTAATGTCGTATTGCCAAGGACTGTTGATTTAAGACCTCCCACGGATTTCTCTCTTCACGTCTCCAAAAAACCTGATTAAATTGGTACCATAAACTGCTACTGTAGCACTTGTGCAGTGACAGGACAAGTGGAAATGGCTTTAAACTGACAAAGGGCAGGTTTAGATGAGATTTTGGGAAGACGTTCTTTACTGTGAGGATGACGAGACGTTGGAACAGGTTGCCCAGAGAAGCTGTGGAGGCCCCATTCCTGGAAGTGTTCGAGGCCAAGTTGGATGGGGCTTGGAATAACCTGGTCTAGTGAAAGGTGTCCCTGCCCATGGCAGAGGATTGGAACTGGATGATCTTTAAGGTGCCTTCCAACTAAAATCATCCTGTGATTCTGTGATTTTTCAGAGTCCACAAGCTAAGCCTGTTGTTTGACAGGATTTTAAGTATTTGTCACATTTTGTGCATTTTTTCTAAGAATGAAGTGTTCTCTCAGCGTTTGAATAAATGACCTAAACAACACATTTGTTGGTATAAATCAATGCTGCTGTGACTTCGCAGGCTTTACAAATATAGTTAATATATTATGAGACTTTTCTCTTTGAATAGAAAATGAGTGACAATTTTTGCAAGTGAAATGCCCTTTTCTTCATTCCAGCTGCAGAATAGACATGACTTCTTCAGGGCTTCTTCCCCACTAGTGATACTGATCTCATTTCTAACAAATACTGTCAGAGTAGGGGTTTTTTGTTTTAGCTCACTGAAATAGGCTCTCCTCAAGACCAACTCATTTAGCACTGGACCCACAGAAAATGACCAGAACAGCACAGTCATTGAACAGCACAGACTCTTTCTTTTTCTGACTTTCTCTTTCCTATCTCTCTCTCTTTCCTTCTTTCCCTTCTTATCTTTCTTTTCTTGGTTTTGTTTTTCCCCTTTAGTGGAATCAAGCTACTGTTTGATTTAGATTTATTGTAGCTAGACACTGAGACCTTGGATGTGGAGACCATCTGAGCAGTACAAGGTTACAGCAACAAAATGGTACATCAAAAACTCAGTCCCAAGTCTTCTGCAAAAACATCACAACCTGATCCAGGTGAGTCGTCTGAGTTTAAGAGTCAGGCATTATTTTTTGTATATTGGCTCCCTACATGTTTAGCCAATTCCTAGGATGGAAAGCAAGTTTCTCCCTTGCTTGTATGCATTTATTCCTTCCCCATGGAGACTCCTTCCCCATGCAGAAGGTGTGGAACAGCATTTGCCATCTAGTTTGCGTTGAGTCAGGAGATGAATGTTACATTGAACCAGACTGATGAACTGGGAAGGGCTCCCAAGTCCTGCAGGGTGGGTATAAGCATGTATGTACAAGCATCAATCCCATCCATTTTTGTCATGATCTTATTGGTAGTATAGCTGGAATTACTAACTCAGAAATTCCAATGTGAAAATACATTTTCCAATTCAGGAAGACAGAAGTTTGCAAGGGTCCATGAAAGACTAGGAAAGACCATTAATCTATTTCATAAAAATATGCATAGTCATCTTTCCTCTGCTGGGCAGTGATAACTTAAATTTGGTCTGTGTGTCTGGTTCTCTTGCCTGCAGAACATCTGGCTGAGATGCAGCTGTGCAGCTCAGAGCAACTGTGCTTCCCCAGGGACACAGCAGGGTGTCTGAGAGGGGCTTCAGTCCACCCCTCAGCCCATCCTGTCACTGCTGATTTGCTTCAGTCAAGCCTGTTCTCAAGGGTCTCTGTTGAGGGGGAACTCACAGACTGCCCTAAGAAACATATTCCAATGCTGCATTGTCCTTTCTGTTGCCCTTTTTATTAGTGTTTTTTTTCTTGGTCTAACCTGACTTCTGCTTGCTGCATTAGCTGAGTACATCTTGTTCTGTTCTCAAGGACATAAATTGGTTCTTTCCTGTATACATGATTTATTAATTAATTTATTTACACAGGAATATCTTCTAAGTGCTCTCACCCCTTCTCTCCTTTAGGATCACACAGTCAGAAGTCTTTCTATCTTTTTTAACTGGTCACATTTTTGAGTTTGCTCTTTGACATTGTGACACAGTGGGCTCTGCTGTGGTTTCCTGTCTGTCTGCATCTTTCTGAAGCAGATGACAGTATAGCAGAGAGAGAGGAATGATTATGAGAGAGTCCTTACAGACCTAACTTTGTATGTTCCTATGCCATGACTGCCTTTTTTGGAGCAGCATGTTACTACTAATTCATCTTCAGCCCAAATAATTTGAACCTCTAACCATTTTTTTCAAATAGGGCTTAAGTTCTCTTAACTAATTAGTGATTTTACACTATATGCATCTACAGGTGGTTATTCACAGGTACCCTGTCTCACATTGTTTATCCCATTTTTCTGAACATTTCTCCAGGTTGTCACAATCATTATGAAATCTGGTTCTGTTTTCTGATAAACTGTCAGTCTTTCCAAGTTTCTTGTCATCTGAAGGTGACAGCTACATGTCCTCTGATTGTACTATTAGAGAAAGTATTGAGCAGAGCAACACTTAGGACAAATCCTTTGCAGAAACCATGCAGTGAATTTGCCTAAGTATGGAAAAATGACAGAGATAATTTCTCTTTGAGTATGATGATCCCAACATTTGGGTACCTAACCTGCAGCAGTTTCATTCACGCCATGTTTCCCTAGCCCTTTGTTAGACTATCATGTAATATCATATGGCAAACATTATTAGATTCAAGTTACAATACTAACTGTTCCTCCTTTATCCACAAAGCCTATTATCTCATTAACAAATAAATGATATTTTTGTGGCAAGATGACTTCCTGACAAAATCTTTGTTGGGTGTAACCCATTTCCTTATTATCTTTCAGCCACTTATAATATGTTTGATTATTTAATTTGAGAATTTTTCCAGGAAATGAGGCTAATTAATAATATTCCAACTCCTTTTTAAAGAATATAAAATACAATAAAAATCTAATCCTTTCCTCTACTGCAATTCTATCATTAATTTCTGAGGCTAACTTTTAATCTGAGATCTGAGATCTCATCTCTGAGAAATCTGAGCTCTGAGATCCCTTCTAACACAGGTTTAAGCAGCCCAGGATATGAGGAGCCCTGAATTTGAAAACTCTTAACTTTCCAGAAATCAAAGCAACAGTTGATATGATGCCTGTATGGCTATCGACTGTTTTTTGGTTTTAGTTGTTGGTTTTTTTTTAAATATTCATGAAATCTTGGATACAACTGGCAGTCAGGGCAGCTGTAAGAGCTTTGCCAGGCTAGTAAGCCTTTTGAAATCTCTTCCACACCCTTTTTTATAGAAGCACTCAATGTTATTTCTACGTTTCTTCTGAGGTGTCAGGCTGCTGGCAGAGTACTAACTTGGTAGACCAAGGCAAAAATTACTATGTAGTAATACTTCAAAATAGTACACAGATAAAATTCTCTTTGTCTTTACTAGGAAAATGAAAGGAGTTGACCCAATAGTAGATTTTCCAAACTTCATGTGCTTTTCTCCACCACAGACATGCAGAAAAGGCACAGTGCTAGGCACAGATTCTTCTGGAAAGTGCATCACTGTGGCACTGCTGGAGTCAGACTTTGAGCTTTAGGAGCTGAATACAGCCGGTTTGTATCCTAACTCATGTCTGACTTTACTGCTATCTGAAACTTACTTTTCTTTTCTAACTTTTTTCAGTGAATTTTATCTTCAGGAAAACAATGCAGGGACCTGTCTTGCTCTGGATGCTGCTAACAGTACTTTCTCTGTATTTTAATAACTTTCTTCTGCTATCTCTCTGCCAATAACTGAGCATCTTCTGATCTATTTCTATTCACTTGGTATAAACATAGTAATGATGGCCATGTATCTTCTTAGTCAAGAGCATTATATACCTTTTACATACATAGAAAACAAATTTTCCAGAAAGGCAGTGATAAGGGTCGTTTTGTGCTGTATGCTATTTAATCTTCCCTGTGTCAGCTCTGACCCTTGCCGAGGAATTGAAAAGATGTAAAACAGCAAAAAGTAATTTACCTTCCATTGTTTAGCCCATTCAGCTTTCAGAATCAGATCTAAATGGTTTGCATTAATTACTGTGAAACCTCATGAGACTTCGAGATCTATCTTTACACGGTTGCAAAAGATAGAGGCTGTCTCAGCAGAATAAAGGTAGATTTTTTTAATTTGCCTTTTGGTTAGAGTTTTCTATTCAAATATTATAAATAAGTCAAACTTTTATCAGCAAAAATTGTTTTAAGTTGCCATGGAGAAAAAAAAGAGAAATGTATTTGAAGCTGTAGTGTAATTCTGGTGAACTTTGAAAGGGGTCGTGGTTAAAATATGGAATTTCTGTTTGTGTATCTGCATAGAGTAATTTTTATTAAAGGAGAGGAAGTCAGATTTAACGCTGATTTCTCTTTCTAAGCAATACTCAATGTGTTTACACACAGCTCCATATTTTGGGAAAGTTTTCTGAAGACTAATAAAACTGGCAAGCAGTTCAGCATTGGCAAAGTGATTACATTTTAAATGAAATGGACTTTCCGTGACGTACTGCTCAAAGTTAGTGGAGACAACTGGCAAATTGAGGGTGGGAGAAGATCAATACACAGAATCTACAGAACTTTGAATCTGTTATCCGAATTATTGATTGAGTGGAGAATTAAAGCAGAGATGCAGTGAGTTTAATTCTGCTGTGTGACAGGTGGAAAATGGGTACATTAATTAGGGAGCCCCAGCAGGAATGTTCTCAGCAGGGCTTGTGGTTGCTCCAGGGAATCCTTTAGTAATTCTGCCTCATTTTGTGGTGTGTTTGATGATGTCATTCTTAGGTCTCATTTTTCTGCGCAGTGCACTTTTTAATCTTTAAACATTCTGTCTTGCAGAGCCAGACAATAATTGTGTATAGTGGACATAAGTGGGGAATGTGGGCAGAACACTTCTGGATGTTTTAGGATGATTCTGTCAGACCTCGTTGTTCAAAAATCACGTATTTTGATAAAAGCAAACTGTTACCATTTGCTGTGTTTAACAAGCAACAGGCAATCTCCTCTGTAAGTCCTTTTTATTGCATTTCAGAGTTGTCTGGCTTTCCCTCTTACATGGCAATTCACTTTGTGTTCACTTATAAAACCTTTGCCACTCTCTTGATTTATTGCTTTCTGAATCTGAAATAAATATAACAACTTAAAATGGCTTGTTGCTTTTTGGGCAGGGCAAAATATAGCAGGTTGCATGAATGACTACAAGACTCAGGAACAGGAAGTGACAGAACAAGGGTAGCCCATTACCCAAATGTATCTCAAAGATCCATGCACTATATTGTGATTGTTCTCTTCCTTGGTACAGGTCATCTAGAGATTCTAGCATGAAGCGTGTTCTCTGGATCTGTGTCTGTTCATGAAAGAGAGAAACACCCTCTGCAGCACTAATTGTCATTGGTTTCCAAAAGATCAAAGTCAAGCTGCCAATAAGGCTCCGGCTTAGGGAGAGTTTGGTCCTGTGACGTGTAATGCAAACTAAAATGAAAATTAACACCTAATACTGTCCTGTAATACAAAACTGTCAGAACCAATTCTAAACCCATTAGACTTTACCTTCATTTGGATTATTTCAAGCATTTTGTGGACATTTTTCCCTTGACTACACTCTTGGTTTCAGTCAGTAAGATTGGTGTCCCAGTTAGGAGACAGGGAGAGGTAAACATAGAGACCTTTGAGGTAAATTACTCCCCTGATTTATTTCTGTCTCGCCTCTGCAGGAAGTAACATTGCTTCAATTTTTCATCATGATGTTTGAAACATTAAAGTCTTAAGGTAGGCATTTAGTTCCCTGTTTTCAAAATGTTTACTCACCGAGGACTGGGGATTCATGTTTGTTGCCTCAACAACCAGGTGCCTTTCACATGGTTCAAAAAAGGAGAGGATGAAAATTTCTGATCATTCTCAATGCAACTCTGAGGTGAGGTGTCCAGCAGCCACGGCTAATGGAAGTGTTCTGTATTTGATATAGGAAGAGCAGGCTGCCCAGATCCAAAGGTGCTTTCAGGATCTGCAGCTCCAGGCTTGATGCTCTGGAGCTGTGAAAGCTGTGGCAGCTTCTGCTCAGACCTTGTCTCTTAAGGTTCAAGGACTCCTGTGCAGAGCAGGCATTCAAAGGCTACAGATTTGTGCTTTAATTCTTAACTTGTCCTAGAGCCACACACTATGGAAATACGGCTACAGCTTTTGGGGTTGACCTGAGCAATCCACGTTGGGGTTGGGCTAAGAAGTCTCCACACAAAGAGGCTGTTGAAAAGAGTGTTTCCAGGGCTTCCAGCTCTTGTGCAACCTTCCAGGGCTTCCAGGCACCTTCCTGCATGTGAGAAGTCCCACAAAGGGAGTATGAAAACTCTGCTTCGGAAGGCAGCCTAGCGGAACTATGATCTACAACGCAGGGCTTGGAGTCCTTTGAAGTGGTTCAAGTCTGCAGTTGCAGGGCAGATTTTTCATAAGGGTCAGTTCGTCTTGAATGTTACTTTTGGGCCAAGCAAAGACAGAGATGGCTCAGGGCTCTCTAGAGGCCCAGGCAACCTTTCCCAAAGCAGAAGGCTATGAGCACACTGAGTAGAATGATACTGAACAGGATCAAGGGCCATTCTTGTCCCTTTCATGTTGCTGGTTCCTAGGGTTGTTTCCCAGTCAATCTGGGAAATGTCATGTTTCAGTCCTTTTAAAATGCAGTTTTTTGGAAGCCTCAAATTTCCATTTTGATCCAATAAGAAACAAACCTTAAAAGACACATTTTTGCCCATTGCCCTTTCTTTACATTGGCTAGCTCTATTAATTGTAACAAATGGTCCACAGCACTGCACTGTAACCAGATAGATGCCATATGCTGTCTAAAAAGAAACCACCCTAGTGTGTTTCTGTTATTTCAAGTTCATAAACAATGTGCTCCTACAGACTTGTAAAAGGTGCAGATGATCTTTAAAAAAAGCTTTGTGAAGTGTGGCTATAAATATCAAATGCTGAGTAGAGAGAATAACTATTTTCAGAATGCAATGCAAACCTTTGAAAGACAAGCACAAACAAAATTTATATAAGCTATGTCTCTAAATAAAAAAAAAAATAAAGAAGCAGTCCTGTAAGCAAGGAGACGAGAATGATTAGTGCTAAAGCCTGTTATTAATATCAATCTTGTTCATTCAGAGAAATATATTCCTAGCAATGCCTGGTGACTTGTACAGCGTAGTCTGATATTTATTGCATTAAAATGGGGAAGAGACTTTAACTCATCACAAATGAGCATGAATGATCATCTGAATCTGAATATACACAGGGCAATGCTACTTAGCTCATCAGCAAAGTACAGCAAAAGTCAAAAACAAAGTCAGAGTCACTGCAACATCCAAGAATTTTCTTATATGTCTGTTGTAGTGGGCCAAGTACATGCCTTCAAAGATATTTCAGTACAAAGAATTAACTTTTAGAAAAGGCTTGCTGCTTCCAGGTTGGCCTTCAGAGTGATACGATTTTGTCATGCAGGCTATAATCTGGTCCTACAAAATTTCAATATTTCGGTGTTCAATTAAGTAATGTGGTGTTGTAATTAGTGACCCTATTGGTTTTGGCTGAAATGCTTTGGTTGAAAAGTTACTGTCCCTTTGGAACAGAGATTTTTAATCCACGTTTTATGTTTTTGCATAGCAGCTTTGTATATGAACCATGTGAAGGAGAGAGTAAAACTGAATTACATTACATGTGACCCAAGTACAAGGGTTTGAATCAGAATTTCCTTAAACATTGCACTTATGATTATGTTCATGATTATTCAGTCTTTTAAGAAAATGAAATGACTGGGATATGACATATTTGAAGCAGAGGTCAGATAATTAATTCACAGATCAGACTGTTTTTTCTTGCAGCTTTCTAAAATTCTTCTGAGTCTAATATGTTTCTCTAATTCAGTGGAACCTGTACATTTGTGAAATTGTATTCATTATGTCTGAATTCTTGTATCCTGTCATACAGATTATTTTCCAGACTGTATGCACTATATAGAATATATTTGAGCCATGTGTGTGTCCCTTCATTGTCTGTGGACTGATGCTTTTTTGTGGAACATGTATTTCAATGAATGTATTTCATGTCTCAGGACATGAGATAGACACTAAAATTTTTGCATATAAATTATCCAGAGTCTTTATTAAAATTTCAATCATGCAGACAATTGAAGAAACCTCTCCTAAGGATCAGGAAAGAGGAAGTAGAAAATTCAAAAAGTTTGTGTCTGATACATGGAGAGAAGGTGTCAAAGAACAATGGACTCAACAGTTAACTCTCTGCTACAACGCAGAACATCTATTTGAGGCCCTTTTTAAAGAGGAGGGCAATTTAATCTTTGGGTGACCAACAAACTACAGCAATAAATCCATGTCCAAACAGAAGACTGCTTGTCACAGTGGACAATTAGGGCCATCATGAACAGGGTCTCAAGGCACTACAGTATTAGCAGGATATAAATAATAAGGTGATATATTGTAGCCAGAGTTCTTAGATAAGTTTTTATTAGGTAAAAAAATTACTTTCTTTAACTGATATGACTGCAAAAAATAGAGAGATCATGTGGTCTTTGGTGATCAGTTCTGCTCTGAATATTGTCAATATAAAGAAATATTTTTATAAAAATTCGTGGGTCAGTGCAGTACTGAAGATCACTCTTAAAGGTGGTCTTCTGTGTAGTTCGGTGCTCATTACAGTTAAATCAGGAAAAACAAAACATATAAACATCCGAAGAACTAAAGTATGCAAAGAATTCACTGACTTTTGACCTTCTTTCTTCTGTAGATGAATACTTTCACTTGTCACTTGAAATAACACCAGTGTAGCCTGCTCTATGATTAGGAATGCATTCTGCTGTCAGGGAACTGGCAGCTTTCAATCTCTAAAAAAGTGCTTGTAAAAACAGAGTAAGTGCAGATGCTCATGTTATTTTGACGTTACTTCTATTTTTTCTGTGGTGTGTATTATATCAGTCTCTTTCCTCCTAGTCTTACTAATAGCATCCTGGTAGTGTCTGCACATTTCTGCAATTGCTTATCCATGCTTACTGTGTTTATGATGGTTGAAATCCAATCCTTGCAGAACCCTATTCATAATAACCCACTTGAGCTATTCTTGATAGCTACATCAAGATCTTCTGTTCTTCTACTGCATTTTTGCTTTTTTATTACCTACGATGAGTTTCATATCAAATTTTTAAAGGCATTTCTTTGTCTGTGTTAAAACTCAATGATATATTCCCTTCTGGTCCATTGACTATGTTACTATGAGTGGACACAATGCCACCAATGAATATTGAAACCTTTACCTCTAATGGTTCAGCATTAAACTTTCTCTGTCTGAAAAGGTGCTGTTTTCCTTTCAGCTCACTGTTCACCAGCCATTAGTTTTTCTAATACATAAGGTATAGTTTGGGGAAGATTTGGACTTCCTTCTTCTCTTGTTCTGCTCCTGCGTATTCATTTCATAATTTTCTCCGCAGAAATCATGACCTAAACAGTCTTTACTTAAAATCCAGCTTGCTTGTACACTCTGGTATATGAGTAGCATTATTTTCCAATGCCATCACTGTATCTTCTCATTCTTCCTTCTCTCTGCCCATTTATTTGTTTGATTATGTTGACTTTTGACTATATGTAATTTTCAGAAGACAACCACTAAGTGCAAAAATAACACTGTCAGTATTTTATAGGAGCAGAGGATGAAAAGA